>JAECWL010000114.1:0-12495 GCA_018150545.1 Drosophila ercepeae | reverse complement strand
CAACGTATATGCCGAATTGCATAGCAATATGACAAATAATTAGGCGTGGCAGTTTTTGAGGTTTGCGGGGGAGCGTGGTCGTAACAGCTTTTTGTATTATGTGGGAAATCGGGTGATATCAAATAAAAAACAAACTTGTACCTGCGTGTGGTAATTACCCATCCATTTTGGTATATGGGCACATGTCTGTGTGGTTCTTTGTGGTTTCTGAGATCTAGGCGTTGATACGGACAGACGACGGACGGACGGACAGACGGACAAGGCTATATCGGATCATTAAGGATGCTGATCAAGAATATATATATCTTATGGGGTCGGAGATGCTTCCTTCGCTGCTTCTTCTCCCTTCCATGCGCATACATTTGCACCATATTATGATACCCTTTTCACCCATTTTTAATTGGTACAGGGTATAACAAGCTTGTATGGAAACTTTTTGTTTTCATAGAATAATATCTTTCGGATGCTTCGAAGATAACTTTTTTTCTCACTTGTTTTTCTGGATTTGGGACCAATATATTTGTATCTTCGAAATTGAAGTTACATTGATCTTTCGGATAACTTTCGATCTTGCTGGTAATAATATTCTATTATTACCACCTCCGCTATATGTTATGGAAACATAAACCGGACAATTTAAATTTTTATTAGGTCTAAGAATAAATCAATCTTGTGTAGGTTTTAAATGTAGTTGGCAATACAATTTGGGGAAAATCAATGCCCATTATTCCATCACATGGTATATCTGATCTACTATATGAAAATTGTGTGATTTATATATTTATTCGTCTGTATCTCAATTGCCGTTAAACTTGGAATAATCTCTTGTCTGTCGCCTTGGGTATTAATTCTATTGTCATCTGATATGTTATTAAAGTATTCGGCTTCTTCTTTAAATATTGAAATGTCAATTGCACCTGTGTCAACTAAGAAAATTTATCTTTTTCCTATCGGCACGTGATTAAATGAAATGAACATATTTATTAATTCGAAATTAATTGAATAAACCTTTGCTTTGTCTATTCCTGTGTAGCTGTGGGCTGATAAGAGTTTCCTGAATTATTTTTGGCTACTCTCACATTTCAATAGGTGTTTATTATTATTCATTTATTGTATTTTATACCTCTATTCGATTTGCTAATGACCTCTATAATTATTACCATTATTTTGGGTTAGAATTATTGTCGTTATAATAACCATTATTGTTATAATTATTGTTATAGTTTGCCATGAAACGGCCATTGCCTCTGCTGCAACCGTTACCTCCTACAATCATATGATCTCTATTAGAATTAATTTCTATTGGAATACAATGTTGAATCACATTTCCGGTAACTCTTTGTACTGGTACATGTACCTGCTTTCATCGGCGGTTTTAACACTTTCGTGTTCGGCTTCTGCCATCATGACATCAATTGCGTCGCTGGTACTTAATCTGGTGGCATGATTTGCCGGTAAACCTTCATCGATATACGAGGCTTTTAGAAGCTTACGTAAATTCTCGACTTCGGTAGTAAACTGTGTGGCTGTTTTGCCCTTCTATTTTTCCGAAGACAATTTTGCTTAGATGTTTTGGGATGTCTCACCAACAATTGATGTTTACAAATTATTAATATTGCTAGAATTGTTGTTTTATCCTAACCAGGTCTACAATGTTGTGCCAATCAATGTTGATTTCTGTTACTTGAACTGCAATATCCTCATATGTACCTTTTGCATGGTCCACTAATTTGATTGCCATTATGAACCTTTGAAGATGGATTTTCTTTTCCATCGAAATCGCCTTCTGAACTAGACACTTCCCATATATACGCCCTTATGGCGGCTAAATTGTCTGTCATTGTGGCTGTTTAGTCTTCCGGAAAATTGGCTGCTGGAATTCTGCCGGTAATTTCAATACCGCTGGGATAGTTAGATCGTTAAAATCTTCATCTTGAATTGCTGTGTCAGACTCACTCAAATGACCCTGCTGTTTCGTCACTAACTCATAGTGTCATTAGGGTCATTCAAAATTCTTGGTATTTATATAACCAAACTGTACTTTTCTTGTATATGTAAAAGATTTGTTCTAAGCTTTATCGAAAATTTGGACACTGATGTCCATTACTTTTTATCTAATTTTCCTCTCAGGTTATGAATGAGAACTCTTGTTTGATTAAAGCAAAGTTTTCTTAATTATTAATTTTATTTATTATTAATTTTGTGTATTTTTGTTTTTTTTTTTGCTGCTGCTACTGATGATTCTGCACCTTGGGCTGTGCTGCCGACATCTGTGCCCTTTGGGTGGAACTGTCGGTTCCTTGAGCCAGCTTGATGCCTAGGGCGGTGCCGGTGCTGGATGCTGCACAGGTTTGATGTAGGTGCAACCTTGCACGTGTACTCACAATAGGTACTCCATGTTCCCTCGCAATCCGGTGGACACTGCTTTTGTATCTTGGTGGAATGGCTTTGGGTGGTGGAATGATTTTATTGTTCTCTATATTATGTAACGATCTTATTTCTAAATCAGTTTTGATAAATGATCCCGCAAAAAGTCTAGCTCTAATTGTAACTTCGAGCCGTCTACCATGCAGGTGGTGGCGATCGAGTATATATTGTATTAGCCACTTTATGTGTTCTAGATTTTATTTTCTTTTTCTTGCCAATGCGCCTTTTACCCATGTCACACTCTACTCACTCAGATTTTTTTTTGTAATTTCATCCGAGCCGATGCCGTCCAACAAAAATTTTAATTTGTAGTTGTAGCTTTGCCAGTTTTGTTCCAAAAACGGTCGTTATACAAGTATAGTACGGCGTATACTACGGCGTACACAGGCGGCAAGAAATAGGGGCGCCGCGCCGCAACTGCCACTGCCATCGAAATTATTTTATCATTTGGTGAAAGTGTGTGAAAGGTGGGCATTGAATTTTTATAATAAATAGTTTGTGTTACTGACTGTTTTAATGTGTTTTCATGACGAGTCATGATAAAAAAAAAATAATCTGGATACCAGAATCAAACAAAACAAAAAGAAGAACGTATAAAAAATGCAACTAAAATCCAGCTTAAAAACTTATGTAATTTAAGTAATGAACAAGATCTGAGACCATTATTAAGTAGCTGTCATCGTTTACAGGAAAAAATTTTAGCAAATGATTCATTGGATGTTAACGCCGATAATTTGAGTGAGGAATTTATGTCATATCAGCCATTTTTTAAAAAATTAAATAATGATAATGATTTGGTAAATAACAATTTGACAGCTGTATGCCCTAACATATCCATAGCAACACGATGTATGCTAACCACACCAGTTACAGTAGCAAAAGCGGAAAAGTCCTTTTCTAAATTAAAACATATACAAAACAATGAGTCTACAATGAGTCAGGAAAGATTAACAAATTTTGCAACAATATCCATAGAGCAGGCCATACTAGACGATATAGACCAACATTAAACTATTAAGGATTTCAAAACAAAAAACCAGAAAAGTCAAAATAATTTTTAAATATTTCGACCCCAGAATATGCTTACCGCCCGACGCTTCAGATGTCCATTGAAACCCTTACTGCTAGCAATCTTAAGTCTCGCCATGTAGTTATTAAAACTTGCTGCTATCGTAAGGCTGACTTTCAGAGACTAAGCAACTTAATTTATAAATTTGATTGAGCCGATCTCTGGGAATTTACCGATATTAATATCGCATTAGCAACATTCTACAAAACGCTTAACGCTTCAAAAACTATTCGAAAAATTGATCACGCCACATCTTCAACATCTCTGCAGTTCAATAATATTTTCATGCCAACATAGTTTCATAAAACATCGCTCCACCACCATAAGCCTCTTGGAGCTGATATCCTTTATTACAGATTATTACAAATGTTAAAAAAAAATGTTATTTTATAATAGCATAGGTACGTAATAGACATATTAGTGTTATTACCTGTATTCTTGGAAAAAGTCTGCTTTTTTGTTATTAATATTTAAGTATAAAATTCATTCTATTAATAAGGTAAGTTAAAATTTTTTTCGATTTGTTTTCCCAGTAATTGGCAAGCAGACCCCAAATGGGATTTAATTATTTAGTATCCTAATTCTTAAAAGTTCTCCAGTTTTAATGATAATGTTTTCTAATTGCTGTAAAACTAGAGAAAACTTATTTCATTCAAAATTAACTATTAAAATCGTTTATTAAAATTCTTTTTTATGATGATTCGTAAAAAAAAAGACTCTTCATAGGTTCAGGCGCTGCCGGGTAGTCGGCGTGGCCCTGTATCCATCGAACTCGTTCCAGAAGATGACTGGATACTGCAAAGCATCGTTACAACGATGAGTTTCTGCGGCATTTACCAATTGATAATTTCTTCGCTGTAAAACAATATACCAAGGTTAAAATTGATCTCCGACTATAATAATAGCCACTTCGCCGATACTTGGAGCATTATATCTGCGAACATGTTCTCTAGTATGCGTTTTGTTTGAAATCTGGTAATCTTTTGTGTATCTGTTGGCATTAAATCACTCGCTGTTTTGAACAGCCTTAACAAAATTATTCATTCTGTAAAGGAACTGTTATAGCTGCGAAACGATGAATCTTTGCAGGTTGTAGATATTCCGCAGCGGGCACTTACTTTGTCTGTATCATTACCGATAAAGTACATTCATACATGAAGGAACTTATTTTGGCCATCTGTAAATGGGAGAAGGGAGCCGGCTTTATGGTAGATTTGTCCTTTAATCTTAAAAGTTGGCATAAACTATGCAGTCTGAAACTCCGCGCCGAATGACGTCATTTGAAAGCAAGAGTTATATTTCCTGATGCTCGATAGAAATGCTGTAATTTGGCGGTTTATCAAGTAGAGAGTCCAGTGGCTCCCGTGTTGGTTGAAAGTGGGGGTATTTAAGTTTTCCACTTGCGCAACACATCACTGTTTTTTTCCTTTTTAATTTTTGAGCCCGACAATGAGTACACAGATAACTCATATCACACATGATGACTTGGCGCCGTGAACTGTAATCAACAGTTTGATTGTATCGGAATGCAAGACGACTATAATTCTGGAGTAGATCTGCTGTACTTGCTGCACGTTATGAAGCTTACTCTCGCTCTGCGATACTCAGTCCTTTAAAAACGAATCAAATACGTTGCTGCAGAACGCCTCTCACATTCACACAATGAGGCATTCTCAGGCCTGGCTGCTCGACGTTCTATTGGTTCCTCAGCACTCATCTGAGCCCAATGGACTCTACTCCTGTCTAGACTGGATTCCCGTTCTTGCGCATTTAGATTTGAAAATTATCGTGCGTGTTGTGTAGCGCTTCGAGGACGACGACCCAAATTCGATTTTCTGCTCGGTTCTGCTAGTTGGTTTTCACTGAAATCTGCGTTCTTCTCTAGATAATTTAAATATACGGGTGGTATTTCAGAGCTTGTAAGATTAGAAAAGACCCTTGATTTGTAAGTTCGTAACTGATTTATCAACATAACCGGTCTTATAAACTATTGAAATGTAAAATAAAGGAAATATTGATTTTTCAATATTCTAATTGTATTGTAGGGTTAACAAGTAAGGTAGCAGCAGTCGAGTTTCCGATTGCAAAATACCCCCTTAGACATGCTTACAATTTATTTATTTAGTATCAATAAATAATAGACTCCCTAATTAGGTTGAAGTATGTAAATATGTAAATACTCTATTGAAATTATGATACTCTGCAGTATAAGTTACTACAAACAGTAACAGTAAACTGCTATGTAAATAAATACAATTTTTATTATAAAAAAAAAAAAAAAAAAAAAAATCAATAAATAAATGAAACAATATTCTATTAGAAAAGAGGACCATAACAATATAAATTTGGTATGATTTTGGTTATGAAAATAAGTTTCGTGTGTCATAAAGCCATACACATTTCGCTGTCAACGTCGCAGTCGGCGTCGCGCAATGCGTGTTTTGCTGCGCTTCTGCTTCCCTTGCCATCGATTTTGCATGTGGCAAACCTTCCGTGTTTCTTATCCGATTTGGTTCAAATTTGGTAAAAATTAGACAGCTTTAACTAAGCACCAACGCATATGCTGAATTGCATAGCATTAGGTTAATAATTGTGGGCGTGGCAGTTTTTAACGGTTTGCGGGGAGCGTGGTCGTGGCAGTTTTTTGCGGTTTGCGGGGGATATTAAAATAAAACAACAAACTCTGAGATCTAGGCGTTGATACGGACAGACAGACGGACGGACAGACGGACAGACGGACGGACGGACAGACGGACATGGCTATATCGACTCGGCTGTTGATGCTGATCAAGAATATATATACTTTATGGGGGCGGAGATTCTTCCTTTTGCCTGTGTTACATACATTTGCACCATATTATGATACCCTTTTCACCCATTTTTGGGTACAGGGTATAAAAAAAAGGTGCTGAGCGCTTATCGTTTCAGGGTTCTCTTTCAATGCAAAAAAAAAAGTCTGGGGACAGAGATAGAATACTTGGGTTTTTTATAAAGGAGGGTAAACTAAAGCCCAATCCCCCCGAAAATCGAAGCATTATGTCAAGTTCCGAAACCATCATCAATCATATGGATGGCTTATCGAGGAATCCCGTCGCGGTAGTAGCGGAGACAAATGCAAACAAAGTTATGGAAGTACGAATTAGCTTGGCACTTAACCCAAACTGGTTAGTATCCGAACAGTAGCGCAACGAAAATATATCGAAAATCATGAGTGAATTAAGTAGTGATGAAATGAAGAAAGTTCTAGCGAATACGTATGAGATTAAAAAAGTTTGTTGCACCGAAACATGGGAAAGAAATGAGAGGACGCGATATTTGCATGTTGTTTCGAGGGCGTTAAGATGGTCTGTTGTTAACCGCATTTACGAGGCCATAAGGCATTATGGTGGCAGAAGACACTAGATAAGGTCTACGAGCAGTTACGGTTGATCCCTGTTGAGGTAGACTCGGAACAATGCGAGATCGCCGACTGAGGCACTCGTAGATACCATAGACTCTGGATAATTCATTCGCAAAGCTGCAGCTGCACCATATAGTTATCTGCGCAGTGACTTTATGACTATATGTGGTTCCAGAGGGACATGCTGATGCGTGAGAGCGTTGCAAGAAGTGCAGCAAAAGCCTAAGGATGGTGGTACAGTGTTGGTGGTGGTGGTACAGTAATAATAGATAAAGAGAAATAAATTTGAGACCTAATAAATGAGCTTAACGACGGCAAGAGAAAAATAATCGAAAAAGAATCCGATATTGTGGTATGAACGAATTGGTATTCAAATGGTCGAGTTTATACGGAAGGGAGCATTTTACTCTATTTTGTGTGTGGATAGCCTGCTAAACTTACATTTGATGACTTTTATCCTTTAACACAATATTTAGAGTACAAGCTCTATTCGATGCATATGGTCGATATGCAAATTCATTGGGTTTGTGCGAAAGAGAGCGTGTACTCTGGAGAAAATTATGAAGGATTATGAATAGTAAAAGTAAAAATTGAACCGATTTCAAGCCGTCGCCAATTTGATGAAAAAATTTTAAAAATAAAAGTCTTGTATAATCCTACTTTACTAGCGAAACTCATGTAGATAATGAAAAATTTGTTGTTTTGTTAAATTTGGAGTTGGAAACGACTTCTACTGCTCGCCGTGGAACAACTTTTTGAAGAAGGCGGTTCACGGCAATTGCCCCACAGCCGCCATTTTGAAAAAAAAAACAAGTAAGGTAGCAGCAGTCGAGTTTCCCGATTGCAAAATACCTTGTACCCTTAGACATGCTTACAATTTATTTATTTAGTATCAATAAATAAATGAAACAATATTCTATTAGAAAAGAGGACCATAACAATATAAATTTGGATATGATTTCGGTTATGAAAATAAGTTTCGTGTGTCAGTAAAGCCAAACACATTTCGCTGTCAACGTCGCAGTCGGCGTCGCGCAATGTGTGTTTTGCGTGCGCTTCTGCTTCCCTTGCCATAGATTTAGCATGTGGCATAACTTCGTGTTTCTTATTCGATTTGATATCAAAATAAAACAGCAAATTTGTACTGCGTATCGTAATTACCTATCCAACGATATATGGCATGTCTGTAGCTTTGGTAGTTACTGAGATCTAGGCGTTGATACGGACAGACGGACGGACGGACAGACGGACATGGCTATATCGACTCGGCTGTTGATGCTGATCTATACTTACTTATACTTTATGGGGTCGGAGAAGCTTTCTTTTGGCTCGTTACATACATTTGCACCATATTATGATACCCTTTCACCCATTTTTAATAGGTACAGGGTATAGTGGTATTATTTCGCGGTCGCGTGCATGCTTGATGGCGATAAGTTTGGTTAATTTATTTAAACAACAATTTAACAAAGATTTGTTAAAGATAAAAATTATAAATATAATCACACTATAATTATTCTAGGAGGTATTCTATGATTTAAGTTTATTTACATTAAGAGAGTTCAGGGGATAGAGTATGTGATAAAGGTTATAGTTCTTACAAATAGTGCTTAGTGTCGTTCAGCGAAGTTAGATTTGCAGATAGGTAACCATAATGGCTGGAAGGACTTTGTTTTCCTATTAGGGATGGAAAAATATAGTTGGCTTAGCAGGTGTTTGAGTCAACCGTATAAACCAGCCATTTGAATACACCTGATCGTACCAAGCATCGGATTCTTTTTCGATTATTTTTCTCTTGCCGTCGTTAAGCTTCCATTTTATTAGGTCACAAATTTATTTCTATTCATTATTACCGTACCACCACCACCAACACTGTACCACCATCCCCAGGCTTTTGGCTGCACTTCTTCTGCAACGCTCGACGCATCAGCATGTCCCCCTGGAACCACATATAGTCATAAAGTCACTGCGCAGATAACTATGTTGGTGCAGCTGCAGCTTTGCGAATGAATTATCCAGAGTCTATGGTATCTACGAGTGCCTCAATGGCGATTTCTATTGTTCCGAGTCTAATTTCAATAGGGACTTCAACCCCACTGCTCGTAGACCTTATCTAGTGTCTTCTGCCACCATAAATGCCTTATGGTCGTGTGTGCGGTTAACAACAGACATCTTAACGCCCTCGAAATAATGTGTAAAATATCATGGGTCCTCATATTTCTTTCCCATATTTCGGTGCAAAAGCCAAATTGATGGGCTGGGATTATATTGTGGCTCTCAGGTGAAGATTCAGTTTGATTAGCAGGCATTTTTCGAAATAGTTTGGATATATATGAGAGTAGACTTATTGATCTGTGGGATGAGGGAACTGTGTATCCTTACCAGGCTTCGAATCATTATGATAATCGATCTCTTCCATCGTTGTGGCACGCGCTTCAGGATGGCATTAAAGAGCTGCGTTATAAATGAACCGCAGCTCGATGATCATTTCTGGGGTAATAAGGTCGTAGGATTTTTCCGGCTGAGATTTCCATTAATTATGTTAGATATTTCTTTCGGACGAGACATAATTGGGTGTGTTGCTGGTTGCAGAAGCTTGGGTCGGTGTAGCGTAAATGGCTAGTAGCCTGTTTGGCGCGCGTAAATACACTAGCAGGTGAGCGTGCCTGTGGTGGCTCTGTCTGCATCACTTACGCCCAGCCGCCTGAGGAATTCCTTATGGGCAAACGATTTCAGTCGGTGGGCGAAGGTTGGGTGGGCTCCACAGTGACTTATGTTTAATACCCGTTGGTGAAAGTTGCTCATATATCGGCTCTAGGGCGTATTCTTCCTCTTGCTTCAGAACGTTGGTCACGGCTGGCTTTAGCTTTTTTGTTTTGCAGATGGTGATCTGGAGGATTGCCATTCTCACGTAAAGCGTCGTTTTGCGGGACGAGTTGCTCGATTTGTGCGTTAGTCTTATTCGACCACTGTAACGTTTGTGGTTTTAGGTGTTGCATTTCGAGAGCTCTGTAAGAATCATCCCAGTGTTTATGTGCACTTATATCAGTTCAGTATTGAGTTTTGGGTTTAGCTCAATGTGGAACTTACATATCGGGGGACCTTAGCCAGTTCGTTTGCGCGAAGTCAGTCTGTAGGGTGGTTTTACGTTTTCTGCGTACCGGTTGAGATGAATTAGCACAGGCGAGCGATCAGATGACAGATCTGGTAGACATTCAGCTCTAACGAAACTGCGAGGAATATTTTTCGTGACTGCGAAGTCAATCAAGTCAGGCAGCTTATTGAGGTCTGATGGCCAGTATGGACTCCTAGGGGAAACATGAACTTGTTTATTAGTGTATTTAATTAAAGCCTTATAAAGCTGCTTACCTTTGGATTCACAAGGCGCGATCCCCAGTGAGTATGTTTAGTACTCAAGTCGCCTGCTGCAAGAAAGGGCTGGAAAGGTCCAGTGGAGGTGAGGCATCCCAGCCGTAGTACTATAGATGTGGCCTGTAGATGAATTTCAGCAAACTCTTTGTAAAGTGGTGCTTCATACGGTTCCTAATTAGAATGTCAGTCCCACCGTGCTCTACCATCGGGGTGATTTGTACCATAGAAGTTGTAATCTCTTATTCGAAAATTGTATTTGCTGTAAGATGAGTTTCCGAAAGAAGCATTTAAGTCGATATAAGCCTAACGTGTAGGAATTAATAGTTCAAGTTTACGCTGGGAAATGCCATTGGAAACAAGCATTTGTATCAATAGGTTTTGATTACGCATCATGTCTTGAATGGTGGCACGTTCAAATGTCATGAATTCCATCATGCTCTGTTGTAAGGCTTGGATCATAGCTTCAGTTTTCGTTTCTTGCTGCTCAGATGGCGAACAGTTTTGCTGTGTGTCCAATTTGTGTGTTCTTCATGTGAGGTTTAGAGTTTTGGGTTGGAGGTGTCATACCTGATTTTAAAACGTTTGCAAAACTTATCTTGTTAGTGCTTGGTATAGGTCCAGGGAGCAATACTTGTTGGTTTCGAAGTAACGGATTTATGGCGATGGTATCAGCGTAGCTGTTCCTTGCGTACCCGTGCCGTGTTCATTCTTTTGTGGAGACGGGTTTTTAGCCTTTGTAGATTGGACAGCTCTCAGTTTGCTTTGATTACCCCCTAAAAATACAAAATTCTTTTTCGCGCTTGCATTTTCCTTATTAGCTTGGCAGTATGAGACGTTGAGATCTCCACAGACTATACACACTGGGCGAAGTGCAATACTGATCTCGTGTGGCTGCATTCTTGGGCAGTTCATACTGGAACAGGAGCGATATTAAGTTTATGCGGCTCTCTTCTACTGTAATCTCATGGCAGAAGGTTGTTTATAAATTGATGAACCTGTTTTTTTAGATGCTTGTTTTCTGGTTCAAGCTCAATCTTAAAGAGTGCACAGGGCTGCCTGTTTCTGTTTCTATTAATAAGCTTAACGCAAAACTCCTTTTCCTTTAGCGCCTCAGCTATCTCTTCGGCCTTACATCAGGCTCAATGCCCTCTTCAGTACTTCTTGTAGACCCTTGCTACCTTTAAGCTGGTAGGTGTAAATCATGTTTTTTTGCAGTAAGATGTCAGACTTTTCTGTAGTTTTCTCCGTTTTCGTTTGAAGTTTGATTTCATTATAGTACCTCTTATGAGGGGGCTATATAAAAGCTATCTTTCCATTACAATAATTAAAGAATTTACCAAATCGTTTGTGCTCTTCTCGCGGATGTAAATTGGGAGGCTTTATTTCTTTGGTTCGTTATCGATGGATTTCAGTGGCACTTCCTCGTTGGTATCTGCCAGCAAAGCGAATCTGTTGCTATTTGGTGGGCGCTTCATTGTTGATCGAGGTAGTATTGTCGCGCATATTTTTCTGTATCGAATTTTTAGGCTAAGCTTCCGTTTATTGTAATGTAGCGGTCCGGTCCAGTCTGTGAGGCCGGCCCAACTTTTTGTTTGCGTTTTGTTTTGCTAGTTGTTGTGCAGTAGTGCCGTTTGGCTCTTGCGCTTTTGTTTTGTATTTGGTTGACTCAGTAAAAGCGTGGAGCGGGTGCAGCCAATGGCAAAGTAGAGCGGGCTGTCGATATTGCTCCAGTTGTTGTTGCTGCAGATAGCGGAGCTTGTGTCGGATCTAGAAGTGCGAGAGCAAGAGCGCACTCTTCTTTGATTTGTTGGTAAAAAGAAGGCCCGTTGGGTTATGGGTTATTGGCCGCTCGTTGTCTTCGTTTGCAGGTGTCGCAGACATAAGAAAAGTACGCGTTGTTTCGTTGTAATGAGGGCCGGCGATCGTCTTGCTCCGTTGTTCGCGCGCGAATGTCGTTCTTGGCTCATAGTGCCTTTTTTTTTTATAATTAATTTGTTTGAAACTAATATTTAACCATTTCAAACGCAGAATAGGTATTCGAGCGATACATCGCCCGGAGCGTCTTTTTCGCTTTCGATATATTTATTTGTTTTTTATTAATAATCATTCACTTCACTAGAATCAATTGATTTTATCGGAGCTCGATGAAAACATCGTCTTTCACGCATCAGCAATCAGCACCTAAATTCTTAACAAAGCAAAACATCAATTAACTCAATGCCAACTA
>JAECWL010000111.1:0-77096 GCA_018150545.1 Drosophila ercepeae | reverse complement strand
AGTACAGCTGTATATACACTAATATAAAAGTCGAGGATCGGGAGTAACAAGAAGTCGGAAAGAGTCGTTGAGCAGTCGTCGTACAGGACAGTCGTTGAGCAGTCGTCGGGGAGTGAAGTCGAAACAAAGTCGTAAAGCAGAATCAGTGTCGCAGAAACTCGTCGATCGTCTCAGTTGTATTAAACTTACATTACATATACCAACCAGAATCAGTTGCATAGTAGACACCAATAGAACGCTACAAGAACAAGAACAGTGTAATTGCTCACGCTGAAAATGCAAATTGATGAAAAAAGCAAAAATTATTGTACAATTATCGAAGAGAGCTTTACAAAAATTATACCAGAGTTTAACGGGCAAAGCATACC
The DNA here is from genome assembly GCA_018150545.1 of Drosophila ercepeae. Lineage (NCBI taxonomy): Eukaryota > Metazoa > Arthropoda > Insecta > Diptera > Drosophilidae > Drosophila > Drosophila ercepeae. Next base: position 76,728 of record JAECWL010000111.1, on the reverse strand, counting down.
GGTTAAACAATGGTTCCGAAACTTCGAGTTAAATGCGGAGGCGTATTTGGGATACAAAAAACAACGCTGTCCAACAAAGCTATTGGATACCACACTTGGAGAAAAAAGTAAATGTTGTTATCAATTGCATTAAGTGTATCATTTACAACAAAAAGCTTGACAAGAAGGAGGGATTTCTGAGTTGCATTGACAAAGGAGATAAGCCGCTTCAAACTCAACACGCAGGTCACTTGGGTCCTATGAACGCTACTTGTAAGCAGTACAAATATATTTTTGCTATTGAATTTGGCCTGTCCTTAGGCAGCTAAATTTGAGTACATCATAATATTGTTTTCTGGTTGAATTTGTTCGTTTTCATTGATATTATGGTTCGTGTGTTCTTGGTTTTGCTTAGAATATTTTTACAATTAATTTCTTAGGTATATTCTTAAATTTATACGCTAAATACAGGGTCAAGCTAATGATTGTAATGACAAATGTAGTAATGCATATAATTTGGAATACATTGTAGTATTTTACATGTGAGTTTATTATCTCTTTAGTCTGCAAATATGCCATAGGTTCCAATTTTGTGACATTATTAGTGATATAAACTGTTTGTGTAAAATCTGCTAAGTTGTTTGAAATTATAAATTCATTAATCTGAGTTGTACAATTTTTAATTTTTATAATGTTGTTGCCAAATACTATAATCTTGTTGTTGGTTCAATCTTGATTATTGTCTCTGGTAGATTCCAGGTAATTAGAATATATGGTTCTATGTAATTTTTTTGAAAGTTTTTGTGAGTTTTCGTATATTTACACTGGGTTGGTTCCTGTTTAATAATTCCAACTATACATTTGTCAAATATAATCTTTTCTGTATCTTTATGATATACCTGATTATTATGAATGTAGTATTTGTCGAATGTATGCTCAGTTAGAATTTAACCATGCTCGTCTGGATAAGGTACCACTTGGAAAACCGGAATTTTTGCAATCTTGCTAGGGACATGAGAAATAATTAAGATTTCTTTTGTGTCTGTCTTAAGCCATGTTGACGTTTTTATTTTCAAAATTTTCTCCGAATTTATTTGTTTTAAATAGTCGTGTTTTAACAACTTTGGGTTAAAGATTCCCAGCATGGTTAATTGCATTCCTAGTTCGATGTCTTCTATATATTCGGTGAACTGTTGCAAGTTGAAAATCGCTATTTGTTGATCCTTGTCATTCTTTGCTCTGAGCTTATTAATAACGTCAATTCCGCTGTTGATTACGTCTATTATCGTATCTAAATCATGTTTCTGTACTGTATTCTCTGACAGGTTACTAATTCTTTCTTCTAGCTCATCTTTATCATTTTGGTCTATAGTGCCGAACTTATATGCTGTGCCTACCACATTTAAAAGACCTCGTTTATGTCTCTTAATAATTCGTAACCCATTAATTTCTCGTTTTAATTTTTCCACTAAATACTGCACTTGTGGTACTCCAGAGAAATTCTTTGCTTCTTCTATTAGGTTTTCGAATGTTAACATTGTCTTTGTTATATTTATACTCAAGGAATGGTAGTTGTAGTTTATAAGGATTTCCACTGTTCCTGTCTGGAATATAAGGTATCCATTTTTCGCACTAATTGGGTTTACTTCGATTTTGCTGCCTTGGACCATGTTGATAAGAGAGACCATACAAATAAGCATTATTGGAATGTTGTATCCTTTACTTCTCCTCGACTGCCCTGGAAGTATCGTATTTGCTCTTATTAATCTTCTTTTGCTTTTTAAACTTAGATTTATAGTGTACTATTTTCGTGCCTCGATTTTTATCTTCAAAGTGTTTATTATCCACTTGTTCAATCCTTCCTGTTTTCTTAAATGGATTGGTAACTTTACTTTTTACAAGTGGGGCTTGCCTATATTTTGTATCAACCTCAAAATCGTGTCTCGTTGAGCTGCTCGATTTTGTCGATTTTATTATGTTGTACGTTAAAGTCTGTAGTTTATAGGGATTTCCACTGTTCCTGTCTGGAATATAATGTATCCATTTTTCGCACTAAGTGGGTTTACTTCGATATTGCTGCCTTGGACCATGTTGATAAGGGAGATCATACAAATAAGCATTATTGGAATGTTGTATCCTTTACTCCTCCTCGACTGCCCTGGAAGTATCGTATTTGCTCTTATTAATCTTCTTTTGCTTTTTAAACTTAGATTTATAGTGTACGATTTTCCTGCCTCGATTTGTTTCTTCAAAGTGTTTATTATCCACTTGTTCAATCCTTCCTGTTTTCTTAAATGGATTGGTAATTTTGCTTTTTACCTTGGCTTTCCTATATTTTACATCAACCTCAGAATCATGTTTCTTTTTATTGAGCTGCTCAATTTTGTCGATTTTGTTTTGTTGTACATTAAAATCTGGGCTTCCTGCATATAGAAAAATATCTGCCGGATATCGTTTAGTAGTGTTATGTGTTGTTTTGTGATTATAGATGTATAAGATTGTTTCAAATCTTGTGCATCTATCTTCGATGTTTTGTTCACTACCGATGATTCTCAATTTTTCGTTTACGGTCTTATGAAACCTCTCAATATCCGATACGCCATTTTTACTTGTTGTGAAAGAGATATTTACGCCCTCGGATTTTGTAAAGCTACGCATATAAATGCTGAATCTTTATCTGCTTTTATCTCTTGGGGCTTGCCCATGTCATTGAATTACTTCATGATGGCTCTTTTTGCTTCTAGCCAATATCTAGTTTTTACTTCAACTAGTGATGCAAATTTTGAAGAGACATCAATACAAGATAAGATTTGATTTCCTGTGAGATAAAAAACTATCACATATTTTTCTCTGGCATTCATAATTTCTGGTGTAGTTTCGTATGTTAATTTCGTGTCTCTGTGTTCTGTTTTCGCTATATTACAGATCTCACATTCGATGATAATGTTTTGGATTAACTTTTGACTATCCGGTCATATACTACATACTACGGCATACTATATTAACTAGTTTCTCTGTACATCTCAACAGTTTCGTGAAATTGTTGGGGCTTATGATTTCGGTAAAGGCCCTTTGGAAAATTAGAAAGTCACTATCATTAGGGAAGAATATTGCGCTTTTCTTTGTGCACACATATTCCTTAATAATTTTTTAAGCGAGTTCAAGTGTCACATCTTTGTAGGATATTTTGATTTTTAACTTCTGGAAGAAATGGTTAGCACTTGTTGTATCACTATCGCCCTTTTCTATCTCTATTTCTCTAGAGAATAAATTGATTAGTCGCTCAGTTATTGATATGTAGTTCAAATTGTCTTTGGCTGCACTGTGTACCGTTGCATTTGCGCCTTCGGCAACCTCACCAAGCATGGCTTCTTCGATTTGTGTGCGGGAAAGAGCATCCGCTACATAATTTTCTTTGCCAGGAAGATATTTAATCTTGTAATCGAATTCATTTAACTTTATTTTCCATCTTTGCAATTCCATGTTTGGCTCTTTGATATTATTAAGTCATACCAAAGGTTTGTGATCACTTAATATTTCAAATGGCCTTCCGAATAGGTATGACCTGAAATATTTTGTCGCCCAAACTATAGCTAATAATTCCTTTTCAATGGTAGCTGGCATAACAAACGGGCTTATGGTTTTGTGATAACACGGCACCAATGGCTACATTACTCGCATCAGTTGTTAGGGAAAAGGGTTTTGAAAAATCAGGGTAGATTAATATCGGATCTGATGTTATCAAAACCTTTAGTCTTTCAAATGACTCGATGTAATCTTTGCATTTGGTATCGATTACCGCAACTTTCTTCAGCTTAAGGGTCATAGGTTTAACTATTTTCGCGAAATTGGGGATAAATTTGCGATAGGACCCACATAAACCCAAAAATGATTTAATTTGTTTAGGTGTTTTAGGTAATGGAAAATTCGTGATTGCATTCGTTTTATTTGGATTAGGCCTGATGCCATTAGTAGTTACAACATGTCCCAAGAATTTGGTTTCTTTTTTCATGAACTCACATTTGTCTAACTACAATTTTAAATTGGCATCCCTGAGCTTTCTAAAGACTTTACTTAGAGACAAGATGTGTTCTTCCAATGAAGTGGAGTAAATTATAATGTCATCTAAGTATACTAAGCAATTTTGATAGATTAAGTCCTCTAAAAGATTGTTCATGCATCTCTGAAATGTTGCAGGAGCATTTTTCAGACCAAAGGGCATACGTGTGTATTCATAGTGCCCATGCTTAGTCGAAAATGCAGTGTTCGCAATGAAGTTTTCGTCCATCTGAATTTGATGGAATCCCTTGGCTAGATCAATTGTCGTAAAGTATTGGCATCTACCAAGTTTTTCCAATATCTCATCCATTTGTGGAATGGGGAATTTGTCGTTGACAGTTATTTCATTGAGATTTCTGTAATCTACTACCAACCTAAACTTTTGTTTCCCAGAGGCGTCTGCCTTCTTGGGGACCACCCAAATGGGAGAACAATACGGGGATTTTGATTTGCGAATGTCCCTTGTTCTATCATTTCTTTGATTTGTTTGTTGACTTCTTGGTCAACAGTTTGGGGGTATTTGTATGGTTTACGTTAGACTGGATCTTCATGGTGAGTCTGGATGACATGTTTAATAGTACTGGTGAAAGTCAAATTTTCGCCTTCTTTGTACTGAATGTCTATAGTCATATAGGACCTTCTTTAAACATTCAAGTTCCTCTGCATTTAGGTGCTCAAGTCTATATTCATTACATTCGCGTAATTCATTATTGATCGCGAAGTTGACTATATCGTCATTAATAGACGTGGGATCGAGATGTGTTATATCATTGTCCACTGTGTTAATAGTAACTTATAACACTTATAAGTTCTTGAACCTAAAGTTACCGTCTCATTCTCATAATTAATTTTTGCTTTTGGTATCTTCTAGATACTTTCGACCTAACAGGAAATCATCATTGTCGGAAAAATTATGGATGTAGAATTTCTGTTCGGAAAGACATATTGGGTTGGGTTTCATCATAATGCTTTTGGTTAATTTTATTGGCCCATTTATTGTATATACCGTCAGATCTTCTTGTTTTTCTTCTAACCCGAGTTTTGGGTTTGATTAATATTTGGGTTCGGGTTCTTGGTTGGAGTGTTAAAATTTTGGCTTGTTGAGGGATAATAGTTACTATAATTATGGTGTCTATTGTTATAGTATCTTTGGTTGTTTCTTTAATGTTCCTATATTGCACTTCTAGAATTTCGATAAACTTACTTATGCTATCAGGGTATGGTGTTTCTTCCAGCTGCTTTACCAGGAAGAAGTCACGTTAGGTCTGTGATCCTTGAAGGATATAGCTAGTGCTGCTCTCATATCCATCCATGTTGTTGCGTTAGCCTGGATAACGGCTTCCAATGATGAGTCCACAAGTACCCGTCTTACTGCTCCATAGATAACATGAGCTTGTCGAGCGTCCTGAGTAGGGTATAAGCTAAGTAGTTGCTCAACTTGACTGATGAATCCAGATAGTTTGCCAGGTGTGCCATCATAATAATGCTGTTCCTTTATTTGAGCCAATACTTGGTTCAAATGAATCTCAGAGATTTGCGGAGGGCTTGCCATTATTGTGTTTTTGTAATTATTCGATGTACAGAATTTAAGTGTTAATGGATTTTGGGTTTTGGTTAAATCTTTAAAATCTTTTTATATTTAATATAATTTTTTTTTCCGACCGCACGGGATTTTTTTTTTTGATTTTCAGATTGTTTCTGACCACACGGGTTTTTTATTTTAAATACTACTTGCACGTAGATTCTTCTGCGGTTCACAATTTAAGAATCGCTCTTTTAATTAGCTGGTTTAGGATAGCTAGTCATAAAGCGTATCCTTCACTTAACCAGTACCGTATTAAAGGACTCTTTAATTAGTTGATCCTACCGACTGTGTCAATTAAATACTTGCTTTATTCGTAAGTAAAAAAATATAATTTTATTTTACCGAATTTTACTTTTACAAGTAATTTATGTTGAAGAACTCCGACCGAATTAATTTAAACTCAAACTGAACTTGACTTATTGATCTGGATTGATTTACGATCAAGCCTCGGTCTCGAGCTTTTTGGATATGGACTTTGGACTTAGAGTCCTAAAAGAATTTGGAGAGAGCTTTGGAGTTCTTGACTTTGATTTACTCTTGGATTCATGTGCGTTTGCTCTTGGATACAATTGCTCTTTTATTTGGTCTTCCGATCTAGTAATCTAATACTTTTGTTTTCGAGTTTGGCGAGTCCCAGCTTTGAGCGTGGGAACGTGAAAATGGGGTGAGGATTTAGGCAATAAATGCTTAGCCTACCAATGGGTGAAATGTTTAGTCTACCAGTGGGTGAGAATGTTTACATCCTGTGTTGGACTTTGGGGTTTTTCCATTTGTCTTGAGGATTCGTATGTCAGTCTAATTCTTATCTGGAATTGACTGGATAGCAAAGGGTAACATAGGGTGTATTGGTTTTATTTATTACATTTGAATAGTGTAGGGTAGTGTAGGGTATATGTGATATACATGCTATGTGTGTATTTATATAGCAGGCGTGTGTTTTATGTAGGTACAGTGGATATGTCACTCTATATATATATGCGTCTGTGTAGATTTATGCGCGTGCTTATTTTTTATTATATATATTTTTATGTGTGACAGGTAAATGTATATCTATATTAAAATAAAAATTATTAAAATTTGCTATTACCTTTTCGCAAAAATGGTATATTTTGATTTTAACTTATTGTAATATGGTTTGTTGTTAGGTTGTGATAAATGGCGAAGAATTTTTTTTTTGTTTTTTATACCCTTGAAAAAGGGTATTATAATTTTGTCCAGAAATGTGTAACGCATTAAAGGAAGCATCTCCGACCCCACAAAGTATATATATTCTTGATCAGCATCAACAGCCGAGTCGATATAGCCATGTCCGTCTGTCCGTCTATCCGTCTGTCCGTCTGTCCGTCTGTTTCTATGCAAAAAATAGGCAGTAGTTTTAAAGCTAGTGTTTTGAAATTTTTACCATATCATTATTTTTGTTGCACGCAGATCAATTTTAAGAATCGGTCGGATCGGACCACTATATCATATAGCTGCCATACAAACGACCGATATGAAAACAAGGCTTTGTATGGGAAACTTTTTTGTTTTCCAAGCTATTGCAACCGAATTCAACACTTATTTATTTGACATAGCCATACACGATTTGTGAAAGCTTGGCGCGGATCGGACAACTATATCATATAGCTGCCATACAAACGACCGATATGAAAACAAGTCTTTGTGTGGAAAACTTTTTTGTTTTCCAAGATATTTCAATCGAATTCAACATTTATTTATTTGACATAGCCGTACATGATTTGTGAAAGTTTGGTCCGGATCGGACCACTATATCATATAGCTGCCATACAAACGACCGATATAAAAACAAGGCTTTGTATGGAAAACTTTTTTGTTTTCAAGGGTATACCATCTTCGGCAAGCCGAAGATAACTTTTCTCACTTGTTTTTTTTTGCTTTTGTAATTTTGTATCGATTTTACGATTTAGTCTGTTTGTGCACTTTGTTTCACTGTTGGCGTAACCACTTAAGTGCATTTACGAATGTCACTTTCACGTCTTTTGCGTATAGATGTTTGTGTTACAATTATTGTTAATATATATTTTTATATTTGATTTGCATTTTTGCATACAAAATTGATATTTCCACAACGATCTTGCTTCACTGGAGGGTAACTCTTAAATGAACGGTCTGTGCTCAACCAAAAACCAATTTCGAGTTTCTCTTTTGTCCTGCTCATTCACTGACCGTTTTGCAACGAGCGAAGAAAATAAAAGTCTGGCATTTTGATAAGTGTGTGTATATGCGAACGAGATGGAACTCTACATATTTAATGATATTAAAATTGTTAGATTTAAAAGAGTTCCTTGCTGTACACCCTCGCATAACTATTGATGCGGACTGGGATTGTATGGAGACATATATTGACGCGTTCAAGGACACATACGAAGTGACTTTAAAGTTGCAGACTAAAAAATTAGTATACAGCGAATTCTTTATAATATGGATGGAGCTTAAGCTAATGTGCGAGAACAGCAAAAATTATATTAAAACAAGTGAGAAAAATTATCTTCGGCTTGCCGAAGATGGTATACCCTTGAAAACAAAAAAGTTTTCCATACAAAGACTTGTTTTCATATCGATCGTTTGTATGGCAGCTATATGATATAGAACTCCGATCCGGACCAAACTTTTACAAATCGTGTATGGCTATATCAAATGAATAAATGTTAAATTCGGTTGCAATAGCTTGGAAAACAAAAAAGTTTTCCATACATAGACTTGTTTTCATATCGGTCGTTTGTATGGCAGCTATATGATATAGTGATCCGATCCGAATCAAACTTTCAAAAATTATGTACTTCTATGTCAAATGAATAAATGATGAATTCGGTTGCAATAGATTGGAAAACAAAAAAGTTTTCCATACAAAGAATTGTTTTCATATCGGTCCTTTGTATGGCAGCTATATGATATAGTGGTCCGATCCGGACCAAACTTTCACAAATCATGTGTGGCTATGCCAAATGAATAAATGTTGAATTCAGTTGCAATAGCTTGGAAAACTAAAAAGTTTCCCATACAAAGACTTGTTTTCATATCGGTCGTTTGTATGGCAGCTATATGATATAGTGGTCCGATCCGACCGATTCTTAAACTTGATCTGCGTGCAACAAAAATAATGATCTGGTAAAAATTTCAAAACGCTAGCTTTAAAACTACTGTCTATTTTTTGCATAGAAACAGACGGACAGACGGACAGACGGACATGGCTATATCGAATCGGCTGTTGATACTGACCCCCTAAAGTATATATATTCTTGATCAGCATCAACAGCCGAGTCGATATAGCCATGTCCGTCTGTCCGTCCGTCCGTCCGTCCGTCCGTATCAACGCCTAGATCTCAGAAACTACAAGAGCTACAGACATGTGCCGTATATCTTTGGATAGGTAATTACCATACGCAGTACAAGTTTTTTTTTTTTATTTTGATATCACCCCCCGTTACCCCGCAAACAGCAAAAAACTGTCACGACCACGCTCCCCCGCAAACCTCAAAAAACTGCCACGCCCACAATTATTGTCCTACTGCTATGCAATTCGGCATATGAGTTGGTGCTTATAAAAGCTATCTAACTTTTAAATTTGAACCAAATCGGATAAGAAACACGGAAGTTATGGCACATGCAAAATCTATGGCAAGGGAAGCAGAAGCGCAGCAAAACACGCATTGCGCGACGCCGACTGCTACGTTGACAGCGAAATGTGTATGGCTTTATGACACACGAAACTTATTTTCATAACCAAAATCATACCAAATTTATACTGTTATGGTCCTCTTTTCTAATAGAATATTGTTTCATTTATTTATTGATACTAAATAAATAAATTGTAAGCATGTCTAATGGTACAGGGTATTTTGCAATCGGGAAACTCGACTGCTGCTACCTTACTTGTTTTCATATCGATGGTTTGTATGGCAGCTATATGATATAGTGGTCCGATCCGGACCAAACTTTCACAAATCGTGTATGGCTATATCAAATGAATAAATGTTAAATTCGGCTGCAAAAGCTTGGAAAAGTTTTACATACAAAAACTTGTTTTCATATCGGTCGTTTGTATGGCAGCTATATGATATAGTGATCCGATCCGAATGAAACTTTCAAAAATTATGTATGGCTATGTCAAATAAATAAATGTTGAATTCGGTTGCAATAGGTTAGAAAACTAAAAAGTTTTCCATACAAAGACTTGTTTTCATATCGGTCGTTTGTATGGCAGCTATTAGATAAAGTGGTGCGATCCGGACCAAACTTCAAAAAAATCATGTATGGCTATGTGAAATAAATAAATTTGGAATTCGGTTGCAATAGCTTGGAGAAAAAAAAAGTTTTCCATACAAAGACTTGAAATCTGATTGATCGTCTGTATGGCAGCTATATGATATAGTGGTCCGATCCGACCGATTCTTAAAATTGATCTGCGTGCAACAAAAATAATGATCTGGTACAAATTTCGCAACGCTAGCTTTAAAACTTCTGTCTATTTTTTTGCACAGAAATAGACGTACAGAAGGACAGACGGACCGACGTACAAACGGACATGGCTATATCGACTCAGCTGTTGATGCTGATCACGAATATATATACTTTGTGAGGTCGGAGATGCTTCCTTTAATGCGTTATACATTTCTGGACAAAATTATAATACCCTTTTCAAGGGTATAAAAAGTTTTCCATACAAAGACTTGTTTTCATATCGGTCGTTTGTATGGCAGCTATATGATATAGTGGTCCGATCCGGACCAAACTTTTCCAACTTATGTATGGACCGATCCGACCGATTCTTAAAATTGATCTGCGTGCAACAAAAATAATGATCTGGTAAAAATTTCGCAACGCTAGCTTTAAATCTACTGTCTATTTTATTAAAACAAAAAAGTTTTCCATACAAAGACTTGTTTTCATATCGGTCGTTTGTATGGGCAGCTATTAGATAAAGTGGTGCCATCCGGACCAAACTTTAAAAAATCATGTATGGCCATGTCAAATGAATAAATTTTTTAATTCGGTTGCTATAGCTTGGAGAAAAAAAAAGTTTTCCATAAAAAGACTTGAAATCTGATTGATCGTTTGTATGGCAGCTATATGATATAGTGGTCCGATCCGACCGATTCTTAAAATTGATCTGCGTGCAACAAAAATAATGATCTGGTAAAAATTTTATTAAAACAAAAAAGTTTTCCATACAAAGACTTGTTTTCATATCGGTCGTTTGTATGGGCAGCTATTAGATAAAGTGGTGCCATCCGGACCAAACTTTAAAAAATCATGTATGGCCATGTCAAATGAATAAATTTGTAATTCGGTTGCAATAGCTTGGAGAACAAAAAAGTTTTCCATACAAAGACTTGAAATCTGATTGATCGTTTGTATGGCAGCTATATGATATAGTGGTCCGATCCGACCGATTCTTAAAATTGATCTGCGTGCAACAAAAATAATGATCTGATAAAAATTTCGCAACGCTAGCTGTAAAACTACTGTCTATTTTATTAGAATAAAAAAGTTTTCCATACAAAGACTTGTTTTCATATCGGTCGTTTTTATGGCAGCTATTAGATAAAGTGGTCCGATCCGGACCAAATGTCAAATGAATAAATTTGTAATTCGGTTGCAATAGCTTGGAGAACAAAAAAGTTTTCCATACAAAGACTTGAAATCTGATTGATCGTTTGTATGGCAGCTATATGATATAGTGGTCCGATCCGACCGATTCTTAAAATTGATCTGCGTGCAAAAAAAATAATGATCTGGTAAAAATTTCGCAACGCTAGCTTTAAAACTTCTGTCTATTTTTTTGCATAGAAACAGACGTACAGAAGGACAGACGGACCGACGTACAAACGGACATGGCTATATCGACTCAGCTGTTGATGCTGATCACGAATATATATACTTTGTGAGGTCGGAGATGCTTCCTTTAATGCGTTATACATTTCTGGACAAAATTATAATACCCTTTTCAAGGGTATAAAAAGTTTTCCATACAAAGACTTGTTTTCATTACGCTCGTTTGTATGGCAGCTATATGATATAGTATTCCGATCCGGACCAAACTTTTCCAACTTATGTATGGCTATGTCAAATGAATAAATTTGGAATTCGGTTGCAATAGCTTGGAGAACAAAAAAGTTTTCCATACAAAGACTTGAAATCTGATTGATCGTTTGTATGGCAGCTATATGATATAGTGATCCGATCCGACCGATTCTTAAAATTGATCTGCGTGCAACAAAAATAATGATCTGGTAAAAATTTCGCAACGCTAGCTTTAAAACTTCTGTCTATTTTTTTGCACAGAAACAGACGTACAGAAGGACAGACGGACCGACGTACAAACGGACATGGCTATAACGACTCAGCTGTTGATGCTGATCACGAATATATATACTTTGTGAGGTCGGAGATGTTTCCTTTAATGCGTTATACATTTCTGGACAAAATTATAATACCCTTTTCAAGGGTATAAAAAGTTTTCCATACAAAGACTTGTTTTCATATCGGTCGTTTGTATGGCAGCTATATGATATAGTGGTCCGATCCGGACCAAACTTTTCCAACTTATGTGTGGACCGATCCGACCGATTCTTAAAATTGATCTGCGTGCAACAAAAATAATGATCTGGTAAAAATTTCGCAACGCTAGCTTTAAAACTACTGTCTATTTTATTAAAACAAAAAAGTTTTCCATACAAAGACTTGTTTTCATATCGGTCGTTTGTATGGCAGCTATCAGATAAAGTGGTGCCATCCGGACCAAACTTTAAAAAATCATGTATGGCCATGTCAAATGAATAAATTTGTAATTCGGTTGCAATAGCTTGGAGAACAAAAAGTTTTCCATACAAAGACTTGAAATCTGATTGATCGTTTGTATGGCAGCTATATGATATAGTGGTCCGATCCAATTCTTAAAATTGATCTGCGTGCAACAAAAATAATGATCTGGTAAAAATTTTATTAAAACAAAAAAGTTTTCCATACAAAGACTTGTTTTCATATCGGTCGTTTGTATGGCAGCTATTAGATAAAGTGGTGCCATCCGGACCAAACTTTAAAAAATCATGTATAGCCATGTCAAATGAATAAATTTGTAATTCGGTTGCAATAGCTTGGAGAACAAAAAAGTTTTCCATACAAAGACTTGAAATCTGATTGATCGTTTGTATGGCAGCTATATGATATAGTGGTCCGATCCGACCGATTCTTAAAATTGATCTGCGTGCAAAAAAAATAATGATCTGGTAAAAATTTCGCAACGCTAGCTTTAAAACTTCTGTCTATTTTTTTGCATAGAAACAGACGTACAGAAGGACAGACGGACCGACGTACAAACGGACATGGCTATATCGACTCAGCTGTTGATGCTGATCACGAATATATATACTTTGTGAGGTCGGAGATGCTTCCTTTAATGCGTTATACATTTCTGGACAAAATTATAATACCCTTTTCAAGGGTATACAAAGTTTTCCATACAAAGACTTGTTTTCATTACGCTCGTTTGTATGGCAGCTATATGATATAGTATTCCGATCCGGACCAAACTTTTCCAACTTATGTATGGCTATGTCAAATGAATAAATTTGGAATTCGGTTGCAATAGCTTGGAGAACAAAAAAGTTTTCCATACAAAGACTTGAAATCTGATTGATCGTTTGTATGGCAGCTATATGATATAGTGGTCCGATCCGACCGATTCTTAAAATTGATCTGCGTGCAACAAAAATAATGATCTGGAAAAAATTTCGCAACGCTAGCTTTAAAACTTCTGTCTATTTTTTTGCACAGAAACAGACGTACAGAAGGACAGACGGACCGACGTACAAACGGACATGGCTATATCGACTCAGCTGTTGATGCTGATCACGAATATATATACTTTGTGAGGTCGGAGATGCTTCCTTTAATGCGTTATACATTTCTGGACAAAATTATAATACCCTTTTCAAGGGTATAAAAAGTTTTCCATACAAAGACTTGTTTTCATATCGGTCGTTTGTATGGCAGCTATATAATAGTGGTCCGATCCGGACCAAACTTTCCCAACTTATGTATGGACCGATCCGACCGATTCTTAAAATTGATCTGCGTGCAACAAAAATAATGATCTGGTAAAAATTTCGCAACGCTAGCTTTAAAACTACTGTCTATTTTATTAAAACAAAAAAGTTTTCCATACAAAGACTTGTTTTCATATCGGTCGTTTGTATGGCAGCTATTAGATAAAGTGGTGCCATCCGGACCAAACTTTAAAAAATCATGTATGGCCATGTCAAATGAATAAATTTTTTAATTCGGTTGCTATAGCTTGGAGAACAAAAAAGTTTTCCATACAAAGACTTGAAATCTGATTGATCGTTTGTATGGCAGCTATATGATATAGTGGTCCGATCCAATTCTTAAAATTGATCTGCGTGCAACAAAAATAATGATCTGGTAAAAATTTTATTAAAACAAAAAAGTTTTCCATACAAAGACTTGTTTTCATATCGGTCGTTTGTATGGCAGCTATTTAGATAAAGTGGTGCCATCCGGACCAAACTTTCAAAAATCATGTATGGCTATGTCAAATGAATAAACTTATCATTCAGTTGCAATAGCTTGGAGAACAAAAAAGTTTTCCATACAAAGACTTGAAATCTGATTGATCGTTTGTATGGCAGCTATATGATATAGTGGTCCGATCCGACCGATTCTTAAAATTGATCTGCGTGCAACAAAAATAATGATCTGGTAAAAATTTAGCAACGCTAGCTGTAAAACTACTGTCTAATTTTTAATAACGAACAAAAAAAGTTTTCCATACAAAGACTTGTTTTCATATCGGTCGTTTGTATGGCAGCTATTAGATAAAGTGGTGCCATCCGGACCAAACTTTAAAAAATCATGTATGGCCATGTCAAATGAATAAATTTGTAATTCGGTTGCAATAGCTTGGAGAACAAAAAAGTTTTCCATACAAAGACTTGAAATCTGATTGATCGTTTGTATGGCAGCTATATGATATAGTGGTCCGTTCCGACCGATTCTTAAAATTGATCTGCGTGCAACAAAAATAATGATCTGGTAAAAATTTCGCAACGCTAGCTTTAAAACTACTGTCTATTTTATTAAAACAAAAAAGTTTTCCATACAAAGACTTGTTTTCATATCGGTCGTTTGTATGGCAGCTATATGATATAGTGGTCCGATCCGGACCAAACTTTTCCAACTTATGCTATGATTTGCCGATCCGACCGATTCTTAAAATTGATCTGCGTGCAACAAAAATAATGATCTGGTAAAAATTTCGCAACGCTAGCTTTAAAACTACTGTCTATTTTATTAAAACAAAAAAGTTTTCCATACAAAGACTTGTTTTCATATCGGTCGTTTGTATGGCAGCTATTAGATAAAGTGGTGCCATCCGGACCAAACTTTAAAAAATCATGTATGGCCATGTCAAATGAATAAATTTGTAATTCGGTTGCAATAGCTTGGAGAACAAAAAAGTTTTCCATACAAAGACTTGAAATCTGATTGATCGTTTGTATGGCAGCTATATGATATAGTGGTCCGATCCGACCGATTCTTAAAATTGATCTGCGTGCAATGCAAAAATAATGATCTGATAAAAATTTCGCAACGCTAGCTTTAAAACTACTGTCTATTTTATTAAAAAAAAAGTTTTCCATACAAAGACTTGTTTTCATATCGGTCGTTTGTATGGCAGCTATTAGATAAAGTGGTGCCATCCGGACCAAACTTTAAAAAATCATGTATGGCCATGTCAAATGAATAAATTTTTTAATTCGGTTGCTATAGCTTGGAGAACAAAAAAGTTTTCCATCCAAAGACTTGAAATCTGATTGATCGTTTGTATGGCAGCTATATGATATAGTGGTCCGATCCGACCGATTCTTAAAATTGATCTGCGTGCAACAAAAATAATGATCTGGTAAAAATTTTTTAAAACTTGAAAACAAAAGTTTTCCATACAAAGACTTGTTTTCATATCGGTCGTTTGTATGGCAGCTATTATGATAAAATGGTGCCATCCGGACCAAACTTTAAAAAATCATGTATGGCCATGTCAAATGAATAAATTTTGAATTCGGTTGCAATAGCTTGGAAAACAAAAAAGTTTTCCATACAAAGACTTGTTTTCATATCGATCGTTTGTATGGCAGCTATATGATATAGTGGTCCGATCCGACCGATTCTTAAAATTGATCTGCGTGCAACAAAAATAATGATCTGGTAAAAATTTAGCAACGCTAGCTGTAAAACTACTGTCTATTTTATTAGAACAAAAAAGTTTTCCATACAAAGACTTGTTTTCATATCGGTCGTTTGTATGGCAGCTATTGGATAAAGTGGTGCCATCCGGACCAAACTTTAAACAATCATGTATAGCCATGTCAAATGAATAAATTTGTAATTCGGTTGCAATAGCTTGGAGAACAAAAAAGTAGTCCATACAAAGACTTGAAATCTGATTGATCGTTTGTATGGCAGCTATATGATATAGTGGTCCGATCCGACCGATTCTTAAAGTTGATCTGCGTGCAAAAAAAATAATTATCTGGTAAAAATTTCGCAACGCTAGCTTTAAAACTTCTGTCTATTTTTTTGCATAGAAACAGACGTACAGAAGGACAGACGGACCGACGTACAAACGGACATGGCTATATCGACTCAGCTGTTGATGCTGATCACGAATATATATACTTTGTGAGGTCGGAGATGCTTCCTTTAATGCGTTATACATTTCTGGACAAAATTATAATACCCTTTTCAAGGGTATACAAAGTTTTCTATACAAAGACTTGTTTTCATATCGGTCGTTTGTATGGCAGCTATATAATATAGTGGTCTCGATCCGGACCAAACTTTGTATACTTATGTATGGACCGATCCGACCGATTCTTAAAATTGATCTGCGTGCAACAAAATATGATCTGAAAAATTTCGCAACGCTTTAAAACTACTGTCTATTTTATTAAAACAAAAAAGTTTTCCATACAAAGACTTGTTTTCATATCGGTCGTTTGTATGGCAGCTATATGATAAAGTGGTCCGCCATCCGGACCAAACTTTAAAAAATCATGTATGGCCATGTCAAATGAATAAATTTTTAATTCGGTTGCTATAGCTTGGAGAACAAAAAAGTTTTCCATCCAAAGACTTGAAATCTGATTGATCGTTTGTATGGCAGCTATATGATATAGTGGTCCGATCCGACCGATTCTTAAAATTGATCTGCGTGCAACAAAAATAATGATCTGGTAAAAATTTTAAAACTTAAAACAAAAAAGTTTTCCATACAAAGACTTGTTTTCATATCGGGCGTTTGTATGGCAGCTATTAGATAAAATGGTGCCATCCGGACCAAACTTTAAAAAATCATGTATGGCCATGTCAAATGAATAAATTTGTAATTCGGTTGCAATAGCTTGGAGAACAAAAAAGTTTTCCATACAAAGACTTGAAATCTGATTGATCGTTTGTATGGCAGCTATATGATATAGTGGTCCGATCCGACCGATTCTTAAAATTGATCTGCATGCAACTATAAATGAATAAATGTTGAATTCGTTTGCAATAACTTGGAAAACAAAAAAGTTTTCCATACAAAGACTTGTTTTCATATCGGTCGTTTGTATGGCAGCTATATGATAAAGTGGTGCGATCCGGACCAAACTTTAAACAATCATGTATAGCTATGTCAAATGAATAAATTTGTAATTCGGTTGCAATAGCTTGGAGAACAAAAAAGTTTTCCATACAAAGACTTGAAATCTGATTGATCGTTTGTATGGCAGCTATATGATATAGTGGTCCGATCCGACCGATTCTTAAATTTGATCTGCGTGCAACAAAAATAATGATCTGGTAAAAATTTCACAACGCTAGCTTTAAAACTGCTGTCTATTTTTTTGCATAGAAACAGACGGACAGAAGGACAGACGGACCGACGTACAAACGGACATGGCTATATCGACTCAGCTGTTGATGCTGATCACGAATATATATACTTTGTGAGGTCGGAGATGCTTCCTTTAATGCGTTATACATTTCTGGACAAAATTATAATACCCTTTTAAAGAAAGTATAAAAAAAAGTTTTCCATACAAAGACTTGTTTTCATATCGCTCGTTTGTATGGCAGCTATATGATATAGTGGTCCGATCCGGACCAAACTTTTCCAACTTATGTATGGCTATGTCAAATGAATAAATGTTGAATTCGGTTGCAATAGCTTGGAGAACAAAAAAGTTTTCCATACAAAGACTTGAAATCTGATTGATCGTTTGTATGGCAGCTATATGATATAGTGGTCCGATCCGACCGATTCTTAAAATTGATCTGCGTGCAACAAAAATAATGATCTGGTAAAAATTTCGAACGCTAGCTTTAAAACTACTGTCTATTTTTTTGCATAGAAACAGACGGACAGACGGACAGAAGGACAGACGGACCGACGTACAAACGGACATGGCTATATCGACTCAGCTGTTGATGCTGATCACGAATATATATACTTTGTGAGGTCGGAGATGCTTCCTTTAATGCGTTATAATTTCTGGACAAAATTGTAATAACCTTTTCAAACAAAAAAGTTTTCCATACAAAGACTTGTTTTCATATCGCTCGTTTGTATGGCAGCTATATGATATAGTGGTCCGATCCGGACCAAACTTTTCCAACTTATGTATGGCTATGTCAAATGAATAAATTTGGAATTCGGTTGCAATAGCTTGGAGAACAAAAAAGTTTTCCATACAAAGACTTGAAATCTGATTGGTCGTTTGTATGGCAGCTATATGATATAGTGGTCCGATCCGACCGATTTTTAAACTTGATCTGCGTGCAACAAAAATAATGATCTGGTAAAAATTTCACAACGCTAGCTTTAAAACTACTGTCTATTTTTTTGCATAGAAACAGACGGACAGACGGACAGACGGACAGACGTACAAACGGACATGGCTATATCGACTCAGCTGTTGATGCTGATCACGAATATATATACTTTGTGAGGTCGGAGATGCTTCCTTTAATGCGTTATACATTTCTGGACAAAATTATAATACCCTAATTTCAAAGTGTATGCAAAAGAATAAATGATTTTCCATACAAAGACTTGTTTTCATATCGGTCGTTTGTATGGCAGCTATATGATATAGTGGTCCGATCCGGACCAAACTTTTCCAACTTATGTATGGCTATGTCAAATGAATAAATTTTGAATTCGGTTGCAATAGCTTGGAGAACAAAAAAGTTTTCCATACAAAGACTTGAAATCTGATTGATCGTTTGTATGGCAGCTATATGATATAGTGGTCCGATCCGACCGATTTTTAAACTTGATCTGCGTGCAACAAAAATAATGATCTGGTAAAAATTTCACAACGCTAGCTTTAAAACTACTGTCTATTTTTTTGCATAGAAACAGACGGACAGACGGACAGAAGGACAGACGGACCGACGTACAAACGGACATGGCTATATCGACTCAGCTGTTGATGCTGATCACGAATATATATACTTTGTGAGGTCGGAGATGCTTTCCTTTAATGCGTTATACATTTCTATGGACAAATAATTAATAATAACCTGTTAATTCGTATAACTTAAAAAAAAAAGTTTTCCATACAAAGACTTGTTTTCATATCGCTCGTTTGTATGGCAGCTATATGATATAGTGGTCCGATCCGGACCAAACTTTCACAAATTATGTATGGCTATGTTGAATGAATAAATTTTGAATTCGGTTGCAATAGCTTGGAAAAGAAAAAAACCTTTCCTTACAAAGACTTGAAATCTGATTGATCGTTTGTATGGCAGCTATATGATATAGTGGTCCGATCCGACCGATTTTTAAACTTGATCTGCGTGCAACAAAAATAATGATCTGGAAAAAATTTCGCAACGCTAGCTTTAAAACTTCTGTCTATTTTTTTGCACAGAAACAGACGTACAGAAGGACAGACGGACAGACGTACAAACGGACATGGCTATATCGACTCAGCTGTTGATGCTGATCACGAATATATATACTTTGTGAGGTCGGAGATGCTTCCTTTAATGCGTTACACATTTCTGGACAAAATTATAATACCCTTTTCAAGGGTATAAAAAAGTTTTCCATACAAAGACTTGTTTTCATATCGCTCGTTTGTATGGCACTTATATGATATGGTGGTCCGATCCGGACCAAACTTTTCCAACTTATGTATGGCTATGTCAAATGAATAAATTTGGAATTCGGTTGCAATAGCTTGGAGAACAAAAAAGTTTTCCATACAAAGACTTGAAATCTGATTGATCGTTTGTATGGCAGCTATATGATATAGTGGTCCGATCCGACCGATTCTTAAAATTGATCTGCGTGCAACAAAAATAATGATCTGGTAAAAATTTCGCAACGCTAGCTTTAAAACTACTGTCTATTTTTTTGCATAGAAACAGACGGACAGACGGACAGAAGGACATACGGACCGACTTACAAACGGACATGGCTATATCGACTCAGCTGTTGATGCTGATCACGAATATATATACTTTGTGAGGTCGGAGATGTTTCCTTTAATGCGTTATACATTTCTGGACAAAATTATAATACCTTTTTCAAGTGTATAAAAAGTTTTCCATACAAAGACTTGTTTTCATATCGCTCGTTTGTATGGCAGCTATATGATATAGTGGTCCGATCCGGACCAAACTTTTCCAACTTATGTATGGCTATGTCAAATGAATAAATTTGGAATTCGGTTGCAATAGCTTGGAGAACAAAAAAGTTTTCCATACAAAGACTTGAAATCTGATTGATCGTTTGTATGGCAGCTATATGATATAGTGGTCCGATCCGACCGATTCTTAAAATTGATCTGTGTGCAAAAAAATAATGATCTGGTAAAATTTCACAACGCTAGCTTTAAAACTATCTGTCTATTTTTTGGCATAGAAACAGACGTACAGAAGGACAGACGGACCGACGTACAAACGGACATGGCTATATCGACTCAGCTGTTGATGCTGATCACGAATATATATACTTTGTGGGGTCGGAGATGCTTCCTTTAATGCGTTATACATTTCTGCAAAATTAAATTAATACCCTTTTCAAGGTATAAAAGTTTTCCATACAAAGACTTGTTTTCATATCGGTCGTTTGTATGGCAGCTATATGATATAGTATTCCGATCCGGACCAAACTTTCACAAATCATGTATGGCTATGTCAAATGAATAAATTTGTAATTCGGTTGCAATAGCTTGGAGAACAAAAAAGTTTTCCATACAAAGACTTGAAATCTGATTGATCGTTTGTATGGCAGCTATATGATATAGTGGTCCGATCCGACCGATTCTTAAAATTGATCTGCGTGCAACAAAAATAATGATCTGGTAAAATTTCAGCAAACGCTAGCTTTAAAACTACTGTCTATTTTTTTGCATAGAAACAGACGGACAGACGGACAGAAGGACAGACGGACCGACGCAAAGGACATGGCTATATCGACTCAGCTGTTGATGCTGATCACGAATATATATACTTTGTGGGGTCGGAGATGCTTCCTTTAATGCGTTATACATTTCTGGACAAAATTATAATACCCTTTTTAGGGGTATAAAAAGTTTTCCATACAAAGACTTGTTTTCATATCGCTCGTTTGTATGGCAGCTATATGATATAGTAGTCCGATCCGGACCAAACTTTTCCAACTTATGTATGGCTATGTCAAATGAATAAATTTGTAATTCGGTTGCAATAGCTTGGAGAACAAAAAAGTTTTCCATACAAAGACTTGAAATCTGATTGATCGTTTGTATGGCAGCTATATGATATAGTAGTCCGATCCGATCGATTCTTAAATTTGATCTGCGTGCAACAAAAATAATGATCTGGTAAAAATTTCACAACGCTAGCTTTAAAACTACTGTCTATATTTTTTGAATAGAAACAGAAGGACAGAAGGACAGACGGACCGACGTACAAACGGACATGGCTATA
Organism: Drosophila ercepeae; assembly: GCA_018150545.1. Classification (NCBI taxonomy): domain Eukaryota; kingdom Metazoa; phylum Arthropoda; class Insecta; order Diptera; family Drosophilidae; genus Drosophila; species Drosophila ercepeae. The sequence goes on along the minus strand of JAECWL010000111.1, from coordinate 55,097 downwards.
TCGACTCAGCTGTTGATGCTGATCACGAATATATATACTTTGTGGGGTCGGAGATGCTTCCTTTAATGCGTTATACATTTCTGGACAAAATTATAATACCCTTTTCAAGTGTATAAAAAGTTTTCCATACAAAGACTTGTTTTCATATCGCTCGTTTGTATGGCAGCTACATGATATAGTATTCCGATCCGGACCAAACTTTTCCAACTTATGTATGGCTATGTCAAATGAATAAATTTGGAATTCTGTTGCAATAGCTTGGAGAACAAAAAAGTTTTCCATACAAAGACTTGAAATCTGATTGATCGTTTGTATGGCAGCTATATGATATAATAGTCCGATCCGACCGATTCTTATAATTGATCTGCGTGCAACAAAAATAATGCTCTGGTAAAAATTTCGCAACGCTAGCTTAAAAACTATTTTTTTTGCATAGAAACAGACGTACAGAAGGACAGACGGACCGACGTACAAACGGACATGGCTATATCGACTCAGCTGTTGATGCTGATCACGAATATATATACTTTGTGAGGTCGGAGATGCTTCCTTTAATGCGTTATACATTTCTGGACAAAATTATAATACCCTTTTCAAGTGTATAAAAAGTTTTCCATACAAAGACTTGTTTTCATATCGCTCGTTTGTATGGCAGCTACATGATATAGTATTCCGATCGGGACCAAACTTTTCCAACTTATGTATGGCTGTGTCAAATGAATAAATTTGGAATTCGGTTGCAATAGCTTGGAGAACAAAAAAGTTTTCCATACAAAGACTTGAAATCTGATTGATCGTTTGTATGGCAGCTATATGATATAGTGGTCCGATCCGACCGATTCTTAAAATTGATCTGCGTGCAACAAAAATAATGATCTGGTAAAAATTTAGCAACGCTAGCTGTAAAACTACTGTCTATTTTATTAAAACAAAAAAGTTTTCCATACAAAGACTTGTTTTCATATCGGTCGTTTGTATGGCAGCTATTAGATAAAGTGGTGCCATCCAGACCAAACTTTTAAAAATCATGTATTGCCATGTCAAATGAATAAATTTGTAATTCGGTTGCAATAGCTTGGAGAACAAAAAAGTTTTCCATACTAAGACTTGAAATCTGATTGATCGTTTGTATGGCAGCTATATGAAATAGTGGTCCGATCCGACCGTTTCTTAAAATTGATCTGCGTGCAACAAAAATAATGATCTGGTAAAAATTTCGCAACGCTAGCTTTAAAACTACTGTCTATTTTTTTGCATAGAAACAGACGAACAGACGGACAGAAGGACAGACGGACCGACGTACAAACGGACATGGCTATATCGACTCAGCTGTTGATGCTGATCACGAATATATATACTTTGTGAGGTCGGAGATGCTTCCTTTAATGCGTTATACATTTCTGGACAAAATTATAATACCCTTTTCAAGGCTATAAAAAGTTTTCCATATAAAGACTTGTTTTCATTACGCTCGTTTGAAGAGCCACCGACTCTGCTTTACGTGCCTACGAAGCGGGCACATCGCTAGATCCTGCTATATGCGAGGTGAATGCAAGATCAATGGATGCCGAATGATGCATCACCGTCTGTTACTTGGCGCGGACGAGGAGCGAAGGCCGCAGCAGCGAGGTGGTTTCAGACGCCACGGAGGGAACCAGCAGCCAGCAGTTCCCAGACGCAGCCCGGCCAGGATGCATTCGGTGCGAGATGGTCACAGGGACCAAGAGGGGAACCAGCAGCCAGCCGTTCCCAGAAACAGCCTGGAGAGAAAAGCTCCGCGTGAAACGGGAGCGCCCATGCAGAGGAATTTGAGCTGTGTCGACGCCGAAGGAGGCCGCCTACTGTTCCGTATACTGCCATTTACGCTGTATGGAGCTGGGCGGAAAGTGGATACGTATGCGCTCCTAGACGATGGATCCTCCGTCACGATGATCGATGACGAGCTGCGAAGAGATCTTGGAGTGCAGGGAGAGCGTCGTCAGCTAAATATCCAATGGTTTGGAGGTAGGGCAACCAGAGAGCCTACCAACGTGGTGAGTTTAAAGATAAGCGGAGTTGGAAAGCTAACTCGCCACGTGTTGAGAAATGTGTATGCCATTTCGAGCCTGAGTCTGCCGATGCAGACATTGAGTCGACAAGATGTCCAAGGCGTGAATAGGGACGCGCGTCTGCCAATGAAGCCCTACAGCAACGCGGTTCCGAAGCTGCTCATCGGCCTGGATCACGGTCATCTCGGATTGCCACTTAGAACGAGGCGGTTCGCGGCCAGAACCGAGCTGGGCTGGGTTGTGTTTGGGCCTGTAAGTGGGCAATCGACTACGCCATCACCGAGGTCCTGTCTACTTGCCGTGTCAGTGGATGACGCGATGGAACAGATGGTGGAGGACTACTTCGACATAGAGAATTTTGGAGCGACGATGTGCGGGCACAAAGGATGCTTGAAGACACCACGGTGAGAGTGGGGCGTCGCTACCAGACGGGATTACTCTGGAAGGACGAACACGTTGTGCTGCCACAGAGCTACGAGGCTACACCCAGATGAGGTCGCGGTGAGATGCGACCGGTTATGGTACTTGCCACATTTTGGTGTCGAAAACCCCAACAAGCCCTGTAAGGTACGGCTTGTGTTTGACGCTGCAGCCAAAGTTGGAGGAATCTCGCTAAATTCGGAGCTGGACAAAGGGCCTCAGCATTTTAAGCCTTTGCCAGCTGTGCTATCTCATTTAAGAGAGGGAGCAGTCGGAGTCTGCGGTGACATCAAGGAGATGTTCCACCAAGTGCTGATCCGACCCGAGGACAGATGTTCCCAACGATTCCTTTGGAGAGATGGCGACGACAAGAGAGATGGATGTCTATGAGATGAACGTAATGACGTTTGGAGCACCATGCTCGCCGAGCGCTGCACATTACGTGAATACCGTGAATGCCCGACTACCATTATGTCGATGACTATGTGGACAGTTTTGCTACAGAGAGCGCGGTTATTAGCGTATCTACCCGAGTGAAGGAGATACATGCGGATGCTGGATTCGAGTTATGCCAGTTTTCATCCAGCTCGCCCACCGTGGAGACGGCTTTAGGACCTGGACGCGTCAAGAGCGTCGGATGGGGTGAGGCTGAGCAAAAAAACCTTGGAATGCGTTGGACGGATGACGGATTAGACAGGAACCAACTCAGTGTAAATATACGAAAACTCACAAAAATTTTCAAATAAATTACATAGAACCAAATATTCTGATTACCTGGAATCTACCAGAGACAATAATAAATCAAGATTGCACTAAAAACAAGATTATAGTATCAGGCAACAACATTATAAAAATTAAAAATTGTACAACCCAGATTAATGAATTTATAATTTCTAACAGTTTAGCAGATTTCACACAGACAGTTTATATCACCAATAACGTCACAAAATTAGAGCCTATTGCATATTTGCAAACTAAAGAGATGATACACTCACATGTAAAATACTACAGTATATTCCAAATTATATGCATCACTACATTTGTCATTACAATAATTAGATTGACCCTGTATTTAGCGTATAAATTTAAGAATATACCTAAGAAATTAATTGTAAAAATATTCTAAGCAAAAAAAAGAACACACGAACCATAATATCAATGAAAACGAACAAATTCAACCAGAAAACAATATTATGATGTACCCAAATTTAGTTGCCTAAGGACAGGCCAAATTAAATGGTTGGGGGAGTGATATATCCACAGTACCTAAGTACTTAGCACATGCCTACATAAAACACACGCCTACTATATAAGTACACACATAGCATGTATATCACATATACCCTACACTACCCTACACTATTCAAATGTAATAAATAAAACCAATACACCCTATGTTACCCTTTGCTATCCAGTCAATTCCAGATAAGAATTAGACTGTCATACGAATCCTCAAGACAAATGGAAAAACCCCAAAGTCCAACACAGGATGTAAACATTCTCACCCACTGGTAGACTAAACATTTCACCCATTGGTAGAGTAAGCATTTATTGCCTAAATCCTCACCCCATTGTCCCACGCTCAAAGCTGGGACTCGCCAAACTCGAAAACAGAAGTATTAAATTACAAGATCGGAAGACCAAATCAAAGAGCAATTGTATCCAAGAGCAAACGCACTTGAATCCAAGAGTAAATCAAAGTCAAGAACTCCAAAGCTCTCTCCAAATTCTTTTAGGACTCTAAATCCAAAGTCCATATCCAAAAAGCTCGAGACCGAGGCTTGATCGTAAATCAATCCAGATCAATAAGTCAAGTTCAGTTTAAGTTTAAATTAATTCGGTCGGTGTTCTTCAACATAAATAACTTGTAAAAGTAAAATTCGGTAAAATAAAATTATATTTTTTTTTCTTACGAATAAAGCAAGTATTTAATTATATATATATATATATATATAGTAAATCCGATATATACTGGTTTGGAATATTGTTCATCTTTACCCCAAACATCAGTTCAAATGGAGTCCTCTTTGTCGACGCATGCACATTGGAGTTTATAGCTTTCTGCACCGTTGGTACAAACTTATACCACTTAGCTGGCTCTTTGGACGACAATTTTACAACGATGGAAAGTACGGCACGATTAACTCGTTCAATTTGACCGTTTCCCCTGGGAACACCTGTTGTACTCCATATATGCTCAATGTTATTCTCTTTGACGTACTGCTCAAACATGTTCGACGTGAATGCAGCTCCTCGGTCTGTTATGATTCGGGCTGTATTTCCAAACGTGTTGCACCAAGTTTCGAATTTTTCAGAGTCTCTTCGCAGCTGGTTGTCTTTGTGGGAAAAAGGCATACAAACTTGGAGAATGCATCAACAATAGCAAAAATATATTTGTACTGCTTACAAGTAGCGTCCATAGGACCCAAGTGATCTGCGTTTAGAGTTTGAAGCGGCTTATCTCCTTTGTCAATGCAACTCAGAAATCCCTCCTTCTTGTCAAGCTTTTGGTTGTAAATGATACACTTTATGCAATTGGTAAAAACATTTACTTTTTTCTCCAAGTGTGGTATCCAATAGCTTTGTTGGACAGCGTGCATTGTTTTTTGTACCCCAAAATGGCCGATATTGTGAGCGTCGACAATCACTTCACGCTGCATTACCTTGGGGACAACTATCAAATCGTTTCCAGACACAGCCTTATAAATCAGACCACCTTTTTCCTTAAAATCTTCATACGGCCGACTTTTGAGAATTTCTGCAACAGTTTTTATCATTGTATCATTTGCTTGGGCTTTCTTGATTCTTGCAGTTATTTCCCATGACACGACCATAACTCGCTGCGGATAACGACTTAAACAGTCCACATGCTTTAACCGCTCACCCGGACGGTGCTCCACTTCAAAATCGAAGTCCTGAAGGTAAATTACCCACTGTACGACATCGCGTGGGACATCCTTCTTATTCAGTGTCTGTTTGAACGCAGCACAATCAGTTATCAGCTTGAATTTTATGCCCAACAAATAATGGCGAAATTTCTTGAGTGTGAGATAAATAGCCTTTGCCTCCAAGATATAACTATGCCGAGCTGCTTCTGCCTCCGTGGTCTTTTTACTCCAGAAGTGTACTAGGAATAGCTTATCGCCGAGCCACTGCATGAGAACAGCACCAAATCCCTCCTTTGATGCATCAGTGTGAACTTCCGTTCTGGCATTGGGGTCGTACAGCTTCAACACAGGTTCTTGAATAAGAGAATTTTTTAAATTTTGAAAAGCCTGAAGTTCTTCAGCTTTCAATTGAAAAGCTACATCTTCACGCACCAGATTAGTCAACGGCCTGGCAACTTCTGAATAGCTTTTTATAAATTTGTGAAAAAATCCAGTAAGTCCTAAAAATGACTGTACGGCTTTTATATTCTTCGGCACAGCAAATTTACTAATAGCATTCGTCTTCTTTTCTCCTGGCCACACGTATCCGTCTTGAACGAAATGTCCAAGGAAATTCACCGTAGTTTTCAAACAATGACATTTTTGCCACTTTATTTTAAGACCGTATGTTGCAGCTGTTGAAAAGACCAACTTCATTTTTGACAGACATTCGTCGACGGTTGCTCCATAGATTATAATGTCATCCATATAAAGCTCTAGCACATCTTGATTTAGCAGGTTTCGAACTACGAAATTTACATATCGCATGAATGCAGCTGGCGAGATGCAAAAACCAAAAGGAGCACGGTTAAACTCGTATAGCCCATTCTTCGTTATAAAAGCTGTATATTTCTTGCTGCTTTCGGCGATTGGCACATGGAAAAACCCGTTTTCCAAATCCATAACAGTGTAGAATTTGGCCTTCTGCAGCTTTTCGAGTACGTCATCGAAGATCGGCAGGGGGAAGCAATCCTTTAACACCATTGAATTCAGCTTTCGGAAATCGACGCACATACGGTGTGAGCCATCTTTTTTCTTCACCAAAACAATACGGCTAGCTAAATTCGAAGTCGACTGCCGAATAATGCCTGTGTCAAACCATTCGTCGATCTGTTTCTTGACTGTTTCGGCTTCAATAATGGAAAGGCGACTGGGCGACTGGTTAAACGGTGCAATTTCTCCATCGGGAACAATGTGCAGCAACACTGGAACCTCTTCGACTGACTGGTTTCGTTTGTAGTCGTTGATCATCGCACGCACCTCGTTCTCGAACTGTAACGGCACATCTATATCAGAATTTGTATTTACAACATTATAAATACTTATCTGATTCAGGTTTCAACAAGTTTTCTCCCCCAGCAGGGAAGAAAACTTGTATCCAGCTCCGGACGACGTGAAGTTAAATTGGCTGATAAAGTCATATCCCAGCAGTACATCATGTTGGAGATCTCCATCCGCAACCACGACAAGTTTGTGGGATATTTTTTCTTCATCGACAGCAACCTCTGCTACAAAGCAACCAACTGGACGAGTGATGTTGTTGCCTAGACCACGTAAATTCAACATGTAAGTCTGCAGCTGGACATTATGAATTTGGTCGTAAACACTTTTCTTGAGAAGTGTCACATCTGCTCCTGTGTCCACCAGACAATTCACCTCTACGTTGTTCACTCTTACTGTTTTGAATCGCTTTTCATTTTGTGCAACATTTATACCTGCTGTAGCTGCTGCTGTTGGACAGTTTTTCGATATGTGACCGCTTTGGCTGCAACGGAAACATTTTGTGGCTGCTTGGCAATCCTTCCTTAGATGGTCAACAGAACCGCAGTTGAAGCAGTGGTTCTTCCTTTGTGTACTGTCGGGCGGTGATTTCCGGTTCGGCTGGAACGACTTCTTTTCCACTTTGGATTTTTCAGCTACCTGTTCATAAACTCCTTACTGCTCCTGCAGCTCACGAAAAGATTTGCAATTATGAAGGGTGTACTTAAAATCGCTTTGCAGCTGTAACACATCCACAACGTAGCGTATTATTGACAGTGTGGCAATAGCTCCTAGCGACGCAATCTTTCTCATATGGAGCACATACTCGTGAAACGACTCTTGTTTGTGTTTACGGCGTTCACGCAACTCGGCATGTACATCGGCGCTACATTTATAGTCGCGATCAAACTCATCCTCCAAATGCATCCTTAGGTCAGCATAGCTGTAAACTTCTGTTGAATCTAAAAACAACTTAGCCGTATGGGTTATTTTTGCGCGTGCCTGCACATACTTCTGCTTATCGGTGAGCCCATACGCCTCCGCATTCAACTCGAAGTTTCGGAACCATTGTTTAACCGGTATGCTTTGCCCGTTAAACTGTGGTATAATTTTTGTAAAGCTCTCGGCGACAATTGTACAATCATTTTTGCTTTTTTCATCAATTTGCATTTTCAGCGTGAGCAATTGCACTGGTTCTTGTAGCGTTCTATTGGTGTCTGCTATGCAACTTTTCTCGGCTTCCATCTCTAATTTGTTCATTCTATTTTCTCGGTTGTCCTCTTGGTTTTGCGCTGCTGCTTTCGGTAGCGTAAGCTGTGTATGCTTTTCGTTCTCGGTCCTTCCAACTTTTAGCGACGATCGCAGAGTATGCGACGTTGCCGACTGTTTCTTCTCTTCGTCTCCACTCATAAAATTATTTTTCTCTAACTGCGCAAAATGATTTCAGCCTTTTCACTTGACTTTCGAATTTTATTTATCAACTGTTTCTTTTTTTTTACTGTTTATTAGTCTCGTATTATTATTACTGCTCAAGAACATCACGGCACTAACAGTTTTAATTGCTTCTTGGCTACGGTTGAGCCCCCAAATGTAGAATTATATAGAATTATATTAGTTATTATGTTTATTATAGGTTCGTCAAGAATAGATTACAAACAAAAGATTATGGTATATGTAATGTAAGTTTAATACAACTGAGACGATCGACGAGTTGCTGCGACACTGCTTCTGCTTTACGACTTTGACTCCCCGACGACTGCTCAACGACTGTCCTGTACGACGACTGCTCAACGACTTGTTGACTCTCTCTTTCCGACTTCTTGTTACTCCCGATCCTCGACTTTTATATTAGTGTATATACTGCTGTACTGCTGACGTGTGCGCCTCTGCCAACCATACCGCCGTTAGCCTTCTTGCATATATATCTATATATATAAAATTCTGCTGTCACGGTGTTTGTATCCAAACTCCTCCGAAACTACTTGACCAATTTGGATGAAATTTTGAGGGGATATTCTGTAGGCCTGAGAATCGGCTAATATCTATTTTTCGTACCCCTAACCGATAAGGGTTGTGAACCCCTAACATTTTTTTATTTTGTCAAGTTTTTTTGTTAAAATTTTTTTTGTTTTCAATTTTTTTTTCAATGTGGCATTAGAAAATACGTTTAACCCAAAATTTTTACCCTGACATCAACAACCCCTATTTTTTACCGCGAGTGGGTAAACCCTCCAGTTTGTTTGTCCTAGCGAAAAATGGGCTAACCAAGAATATTGTGCACGCCATAGCATTGAGAGAATAAATTTAAATGAATTTAACAAATTATTGTTCAGTGTTGCAATAATAGTTGTTTTCATCCTAGACACAGATAAAAATGGTTTTTGTTTATACAGCATGAATTGAATCACGGATAGGTGGGACGAAGTCCACCGGTCAGCTAGTATATATATAATCCCATATATATATAAATCGATAGGTCGATAATCGATAGGCGTAGTCAGTATTTTCGTGATAGTGATAGGATTTAGTAGATAAATGTGTGCGGGCACACTGTCGGCCGCCATCGGAAGTCGCAAAAAGCTTAGCGTGCATTGTCGCATGAGAGTTTGGAGGGCAAACTGCGGTAAGATAGGACTAGAATAATTTATGTTGAATAACCTTAAAAAACGATTATAGAATAAAGCGAGCTACTACTGACGGAGGAGTCTTTCCTTTCCTTCGGGATCCAAAGGGTAGCCGTTGAAGGCAACTCCACTCGAGCGACGACATCTTTTATTCGCACTCCGAGGGAGACTGCAAGGGCGCTGCAACTTGCGCTGACGGCTTAGACGGCCAGTTAAAGAGTTGCTAGGAGCTGGAGTGACGGTTTAGACGGCCAGGGAGGGACATCTTTTATTCGCAGTCCGAGGGAGACTGCAAGGGCAAGTTGCGCTGGAATGACGGCTTAGACGGCCAGTTAAAGAGTTGCTAGGAGCTGGAGTGACGGCTTAGACGGCCAGCGAGGAGGATTTGTGAGCGCAGCCAGCGGTCACGAGGCGCAAGGAGCGCCAAGCATCGATGGCCGCAGCCAGCGGCCACGAGGTGTCGGAGACGCCATTTTGGAGCGCGCACAGGCGCCGCCATATTGAAGCTGGGGAAGATGCAACATTCCCCCAGGAAGAGTGCCCGGCTGAATGGAGGGGAAGCCAACCCCATAACAACGAGAGCGGATCAGCAGCCAGTGAATAGTGGAGCAGGAACCCGGCCGCGGGTGAATATCACGGCGGCGACGATTTCTTGCCCGGCAACTACGGTGACTACAGTAGCTTCCCAAATCAGAAGTACTGCCGTCACAGCTGCGAGCCCAGCGCCGGAGATGAACCTCACGTTGGATCCCATGGAGAGAGTCGCAGCGTTGGAGAAGCTGGAATAAGTTTAAGCCCGAAGTGTGAGCACCGTCAATTGCGCGCCAATCGTAGTTGGCCCAAGCGCAGTTGGCGCCAACGGTGGAGCGTCGAGTCGGCCGCCATCTTGGTCGAGCCCGCCATTACTCACATTTAACGGAGAGGCCTTACATAACGGGGTCGGGTCGGTGCCCTATAACGGTGACGGCGCGAGCGGTGCGGCCTGCACGCTGACGCCATCTTGGAGTGGACCGCCATTGCTAACAACTAGCTACCAATTTGTGGAGCCACTGTGTGCAACAATCACTGCGCAGCCAGCGCATGGATTCGTGCTACCGGGCGTGACCGCCCACAATGTGGCAACAGCATCGCCACTTGTTGGATCCTACGCCGCGATGACGCCCAATGGAACCCAGGGAGCATATGGGCCAAGGAAGCTTCCGGACTTGCCTGCATTTGGAGGGCACGCCGAGGAGTGGCCGATCTTCAGCTGTGCGTTCGTGAAGACGACCCGAGCGTACAATTGCACGGATCTGGAGAACAACCAGAGACTGTTGAAGGCGCTGAAGGATGAAGCCCGTGAGACAGTAAAGGCGCTTCTAATTCATCCAGGGAATGTCAGCGCCGTGATGGAGCAGCTGCGCTTTAGGTTCGGCGGCCGGAGCAGCTTATACGAAGCACAATTTGGCGAAGATCATTCCTTTCGCTACCCGAGTGAGTAACCTCGCGGCCTTCTTGCAGTCAGCGAAGGCGGAGTAGCACCTGGAGAACCCAACCCTCATGGAGGAGCTTGTGGCCAAGCTTCCTACGAGCAAGCGAGTGGACTGGGCCAGGCATGCTGCAACGATTGTGCCCTTTCCCACTGTTGTCCACTTCAGCGCGTGGCTACAGGAGTACGCAAACGTGGTGTGCACGGTTTTGGACGCCGAGGGAAAGGAGCCGAGGCGTGGAGTTCTGCCAGCGAGCATCGACCATAACGAATGCGATCAACAGGATTATCGGCATCGAGGCTGTCCCATCTGTGGAGGACAACATGGAATCACGAGTTGCAGAGAATTCGTTAAAGCTTTGCCGCCGGGAAGGTGGAGGATTGTGAAGAGCCACCGACTCTGCTTTACGTGCCTACGAAGCGGGCACATCGCTAGATCCAGCTATATGCGAGGTGAATGCAAGATCAATGGATGCCGAATGATGCATCACCGTCTGTTACTTGGCGCGGACGAGGAGCGAAGGCCGCAGCAGCGAGGTGGTTTCAGACGCCACGGAGGGAACCAGCAGCCAGCAGTTCCCGACACAGCCCGGCCAGGATGCATTCGGTGCGAGATGGTCACAGGGACTAAGAGGGGAACCAGCAGCCAGCCGTTCCCAGAAACAGCCTGGAGAGCGCCCATGCAGAGGAATTTGAGCTGTGTCGACGCCGAAGGAGGCCGCCTACTGTTCCGTATACTGCCAGTTACGCTGTACGGAGCTGGGCGGAAAGTAGATACGTATGCGCTCCTAGACGATGGATCCTCCGTCACGATGATCGATGACGAGCTGCGAAGAGATCTTGGAGTGCAGGGAGAGCGTCGTCAGCAAAATATCCAATGGTTTGGAGGTAGGGCAACCAAGAGCCTACCAACGTGGTGAGTTTAAAGATAAGCGGAGTTGGAAAGCTCTACCCGCCACGTGTTGAGAAATGTGTATGCCATTTCGAGCCTGAGTCTGCCGATGCAGACATTGAGTCGACAAGATGTCCAAGGCGTGAATAGGGACGCGCGTCTGCCAATGAAGCCCTACAGCAACGCGGTTCCGAAGCTGCTCATCGGCCTGTATCACGGTCATCTCGGATTGCCACCTGAACGAGGCGGTTCGCGGCCAGAACCGGAGCTGGGCTGGGTTGTGTTTGGGCCTGTAAGTGGGCAATCGACTACGCCATCACCGAGGTCCTGTCTACTTGCCGTGTCAGTGGATGACGCGATGGAACAGATGGTGGAGGACTACTTCGACATAGAGAATTTTGGAGCGACGATGTGCGGGCACAAAGGATGCTTGAAGACACCACGGTGAGAGTGGGGCGTCGCTACCAGACGGGATTACTCTGAAGGACGAACACGTTGTGCTGCCACAGAGCTACGAGGCTACACCCAGATGAGGTCGCGGTGAGATGCGACCGGTTATGGTACTTGCCACATTTTGGTGTCGAAAACCCCAACAAGCCCTGTAAGGTACGGCTTGTGTTTGACGCTGCAGCCAAAGTTGGAGGAATCTCGCTAAATTCGGAGCTGGACAAAGGGCCTCAGCATTTTAAGCCTTTGCCAGCTGTGCTATCTCATTTAAGAGAGGGAGCAGTCGGAGCTCGCGGTGACATCAAGGAGACGTTCCACCAAGTGCTGATCCGACCCGAGGACAGATGTTCCCAACGATTCCTTTGGAGAGATGGCGACGACAAGAGAGATGGATGTCTATGAGATGAACGTAATGACGTTTGGAGCACCATGCTCGCCGAGCGCTGCACATTACGTGAATACCGTGAATGCCCTGAAATTTCGGGATTCGGATCCGAGAGCAGTCAAGGCTATCACCGACTACCATTATGTCGATGACTATGTGGACAGTTTCGCTACAGAGAGCGCGGTTATTAGCGTATCTACCCGAGTGAAGGAGATACATGCGGATGCTGGATTCGAGTTATGCCAGTTTTCATCCAGCTCGCCCACCGTGGAGACGGCTTTAGGACCTGGACGCGTCAAGAACGTCGGATGGGGTGAGGCTGAGCAAAAAAACCTCGGAATGCGTTGGCAGGTAGCAACGGATGATTTCAGATTCAACGTGGAGTATCATCGAGAGCCACGCGGTATTCTGAGTGGAGATCGAGCCCCTACGAAGAGGGAATATTTGAGCCTGGTGATGTCGACATTTCATCCCCTTGGATTCCAGTGCTGCCTCATGATTACAGCGAAGCTGCTGCTGCGAGAGATTTTGAGGCAGAAGATCCAGTGGTACGAACCACTACCAGAGGAGTTAAGCAAAGCATTTGCGACTTGGCGCAAAGAGATGGACGTCGTGGGACAGTTCCGATGTCCTCGCCATTATTTTGGGTGTGGCGCACTCCGGGCCATAGAATTGCACGTCTTCGTGGATGCTAGTCAGGCAGCATTCGCGGCGGTGGCCTATCGGAGGGTCACATATGAAGACGACAACGTGCTGGTGAGCTTCGTATGTGCAAAGACGAAGTGCGCCCCGATGAGAAGAATGACGATCCCACGGCTGGAGCTGCAAGCAGCAGTTCTCGGAACCAGGCTGATGAACACTGTCAAGGAGGAGCACAGTGTGGCCATCACGGTCCTAGTGTTATGGACGGACTCAAAGACGGTGCTAAGATGGATCGGCAGCACCCACCGCCGGTATAAGCAGTTTGTTGGCAACCGATTGGCAGAGATTCTCGAGTCGTCAAAGGTTTCTCAATGGAGATGGGTGCCTACGGCCGACATTGCGGCGAATGATGCGACGCGGTCGCAGAGGGGAGCCGACCTTAGCCCAGATTCAAGGTGGCTAAGAGGACCTGCATTTTTGAGGCAGCCAGCAGCCAGCTGGCCGGGGCCTGAGGAAAGAACTGAGCGTGTTCCAGATACCCCCGATGAAGAAGAGATGCCCAGTGAGTTTGCATTAGTCGTGGCAAACGAATTTGTTATTCAGTTTCAGAGATTCTCAAGCTTCAATCGCCTGGTGAGGATCATGGCCTGGGTCCTACGGTTTGCGCGCGTATGCCGCAAACAGAGAAGCGATCTCGAGGAATATGGCCTTACTGCAGCAGAATGTAAGGACGCGGAGAAACTATTGGTCAGACAGGCACAGTTGGATCTGGCGCATGACCTGTCGACGGATTCCTGCATACTTGCGATCAGGAACTTCGTCTGCCATAGAGGGCCAGTACATAGATTGCGCAGCGACAACGGCAAGAACTTCGTGGGAGCTGACAGGGAAGCCAAACGCTTTGGTGACGTGTTCGAGATGGAGAAGATTCAGAGTGAGTTGTCAAGCAGAAGCATAGAGCGGGTTTTCAATTGCCCACTAAACCCATCTGACGGCGGAGTATGGGAGCGCATGGTGCAGTGCGTCAAGAGAGTACTGCGTCATACCCTGAAGGAAGTTGCGCCGAAGGACTACGGATTGGAGAGTCTCCTGATTGAGGCGGAGAATATTGTGAATTCGCGTCCGCTTACCCATGTGCCTGTGGATGCGGAACAGGAGGCGCCGTTGACGCCAAATTACTAACTTAAGGGAGTAGCCAAGCTGCCGGATACGCCTGGATTGGATGCGGAGCTGCCAATGGAGGGTTCTACAAGAAAGCAGTGGAGGATTGCTCGCATGCTGCGAGACCGTTTCTGGAGGAGGTGGGTCAGGGAGTACCTGCCTACGCTTGTGCGCCGCGAGAAGTGGTGCCGAAGAACGGAGCCCATCCACCAGGGTGATATGGTCTTCGTCTGCGATCCCGCCTTACCCCGGCGAGATTGATGCAAGGGCATCGTGGAGGAGGTCTACAGCGGGGCAGATGGAGTCGTCAGGCGCGCCAAGGTGTGCGTGAGCGACAACGGCCCATCGAGGACAATGATGCGACCCGTCTCTAAACTTGCAGTTTTGGATTTGAGTGAATCGGTTATTCACGGGGTCGGGGATGTCGCGGCTCGATCTGTGTAATCGATAGGATTTAGTAGATAAATGTGTGCGGGCACACTGTCGGCCGCCATCGGAAGCCACGAAAAACTTAGCGTGCATTGTCGCACGAGAGTTTGGAGGGCAAACTGCGGTAAGATAAGATTAAAATAATTTATATTGAATAACCCTAAAAAGAACGATTATAGAATAAAACGAGCTACTTCTGCTGGAAGAGTCTTTCCTTTCCTTCGGGATCCAAGGGGAGTAGCCGTTGAAGGCAACTCCATTTGGGCGACGACAGGCAGCTATATCATATAGTGGTCCGATCCGGACCAAAATTTCTCAAATCGTGTTATGGCTATGTCAACTTAAAAGAGCAACAGACGAGCTCAAGAGAATTCTCAGGGCAGACAAAGATAACCGGCTATAATACTACCTTAGCAACCTCGGAACCTCCTTATCTACAAATTATTCTCTGTGGAAAGCGACCAAAAAATTGACGAACTCAACTATACACAGGCCGCCTATAAAAAGAAACAACAACACATGGGCGAGATCAAACAAAGAAAAAGCAGACACTCTTGCTGAACACTTTAAAACATCATTTACCAATGACATGGACAACGGCAACGCTGAGCTTCCAACACAAATCACCGACTCAAATTGTGCAATTAAAACTATAACAAAGGCAGAAATTAAATCTCACATAAAACAAATTAAAAACAAGAAAGCCCCCGGATATGATTTAATCGGAGGAAAAGTTCTTAAAGAACTACCAGACGCTATAATCACCTATATTAGAAACCTGTTTAACGGAATCCTTCGATTGCAATACTTTCCCATAACTTGGAAGGTAGGCCAAATTAAAGCAATTCCAAAACCAAATAAAAACGCCAATACTGTAAGTTCGTACAGACCAATCACTTTATTACCTGTCCTCTCAAAAGTATTTGAAAAAGTCCTATTAAATAGAATCGCACCCCCCCAAAACAAAAAATATAATACCTCCTCACCAATTCGGCTTTCGGAAGCAGCACTCGACCGTCCAACAGGTCCATCGAGTAATTAATAAAATAACAGAAGATTTTGACAAAAAGAAGTTTTCTATGCTGTGTACCTGGACATTGCTAAAGTATTTGACAAAGTATGGCACAAAGGACTGCTGCATAAGCTAAGAAATATACTACCAGACAACTTATATACCATCCTACAAAGCTATATAACGGACAGATATTTCTATATCAAATATGACAATGAATGCTCAGATGTTATGCCAGTGTCAGCGGGTGTTCCCCAAGGTAGTGTGCTTGGGCCCATCTTATACCTGATTTACACCTCCGATATTCCAGCGCCAACTATCCCTGGATCAATGATTGCTACGTTCGCAGATGATACTGTGTTAATGTCGTCAAGCGCGTGTGAAAAAACAGCTGCAAGTACACTACAACAAATCATGACACAAACAGTATCCTGGTTTGAGAGATGGGGTATCGAGATAAATAAAGACAAAACTCAACAAGTAGTATACACAAAACGACAACCCAAAAACTTCGCAATTAAAATCAACGACAATCAAATATTGTTACGCCCATATGCCAAGTACCTTGGACTAACTATTGACACAAAACTGACATGGAAGCAGCACATCCTAAACAAACGAAATGAAATAAAAAACAAATTTCGACAACTCAACTGGCTAATAGGAAAACACTCAAAATTACAAAATTGCAATATACAAGGCGATAATAAAACCAATATGGACGTATGGAATAGAAATCTGGGGAACTGCCAGTAAATCTCACTTACAGCTAATTCAACGAACGCAATCGAAAATGCTCAGAACAATCACAAATGCCGAATGGTATATTAGAAACGAAGATATCCATAAAGATTTCAACATAGTGACAGTCAACGAAACTATTAAAAAAAGCAGCAAAAAACACACAAATCAACTACTTAACCACCAAAACCCAAACCTGAGACAAATACCGATGAGAGAGCTGGAACCGAGAAGATTAAAACGCAAAACTCCAACAGAATTAAATTATTAGTAAACTATTAAAGTATTAGCGTATCCTTGCAATGGGAAGGGCCGCTACCTTTTTTTCCTTTCTTCAACCATTACTCATTGTTATTCTTTAAAAAAATAGAATGTAATCAATTTTAGTCAATTTTTTGAAAGAAACAGACGGACAGATTTTTTAAAATTTGTTCCGAATCGGACCATTATATCACATACAAACGACTGATATGAAAACCAGTCTTTGTATGGAAAACTTTTTTGTTATCCAAGCTTTTGCAACCGAATTCAATATTTATTCATTTGACATAGCCATACCAATAATTTTGAAAAGACTTCTGATTTTTTAGATTTTGATGTTTTAGGATAAAAGTGGTCAACCTCCATTCTATTTTCTCGCGCAACGTAATTTCTTTGTCTCATGAAAGCCGATCAATTGTGCTCGGCAAAAATATATTTGTGTAGTGCCAACCATTAGTCAATGAGTTGGGCAAGTGAATATATATATATTAAAGTCGAATACGATAGTGACGACGGGTGGGATTTAGAAACACAAGGCTTCGGCCTTCGACAAATAACATTACAGACATGGATGCTGCCCAGCTACAGGCAATAATATCTGGAGCCGTTAGCCAGGCCCTAGCCCAGCAAGAGGCTAGGCTGACTCAGGTGTTCCAAACACAATTAGAGGAGGTTAAACAACAGATGTCATCATTCGTGGCGACAGTCAGCATATGAAATCTTCAAACCAAATCATGGCAGCGAGACTCATTACCAAGCCGTCTCTATTATCAGAAATAAAATCAGCGGCTCGGCAAGGGGGCTACTAGTTGCCCATAACACAGTCTTAAATTGCGATGCCATAATTGCTCGATTGGACTGCACCTACGCGGACAAAACATCACTGCGTATCCTTCGGCAGGGACTTGAGACGGTCAGGCAAGGGAAACTTAGCCTGATGCAGTATTACGACGACGTAGAGAAATGGTTGACATTGATAACAAATAAGATCGTTATGACACACGAACCGGACAGTGCTATTTTATTCAATACTGAGGTTAAAGAAGATGCCGTCCATGCGTTCATTGCAGGTCTCAGGAAACCCTTGAGAGCCATAGTCCTACCGGCTCAACCCAAGGATTTGCCCTCAGCTTTAGCTTTAGCTAGGGAATCCGAAGTAACCATAGAACGCACTACCTTTGCTGCCACGTATGCAAGGGCTTTGGAAGATAAGGCACTCACCTATGAGCAGCAAAAAAATCAAAGCCGCTCACGAGAGTCACAGGGAAAAAAGAGCAGGGCCGAAGATGGCCAGGAGAAATAACCTCACTTTTATAAAAATCAAAATAGGCCCCAACAGGATAAATCGCCCCATAGCACAAGCAAATTCCATAATCAGTCACCTGAACCTATGGAATTAGGCTCCACTATAAAACAGATTAAACAACAGACCTCATTCGGCAGCGGTCAACCCGCAAATAGCCGAAGCGACACAGGGGCGGGGAAAAACTACATCAAGCCCGTAAAGAAGCTAAAAAATGTGGTGCCGGTTCCCCGTTCACAGTTAGTTCCATTCATGGTTCTAACAGGGTTCACCAGAAATGTTTAATGAACGTTTTTGGGAAAACAGCTACTTTCTCATAGACGCGCTGACAGTTTTCGAGGGAATGACAAGATTTGACTTTCTGGCTTAAGTAGGGCCGAAATTGGACGCAGAGAAAGGTACAATATGTTATGGTTCTGTTTCCGAAAAGCTGCATCATTATAATTGCGACAATGTAAATTTCACTAACGTGAATGACATTGCCGTACCAGAATCTGTAAAAATTGAATTTCAAAACATGATCAAGAAGAGATCTGAGGCATTTTCGGCCTCTAACGAGGCACTGCCATTTAACACTTCTGTCGTTGCCACAATTCGGACAAGCGATGATAAGCCGGTATATTGCAAACTATACCCATATCCCATGGGCGCATCTGAGTTCGTGAAGCGAGAAATCGCAGACTTATTGTAAAAAGGCATTACTTCAACATGAACTTCAACATGTCCCAACATGGGTTGTGGACAAAGAAGACCATGACGAATATTCCCATGATACTGGCGAATTTAGGTAAAGCCAAATACTTTACAACGCTAGATTTAAAGTCCGGCTATCACCAGATTTACTTGGCCGAGCATGACCGCGAGAAGACCTCCTTCTCAATAAATGAGGGGAAGTATGAACTTTGTCGATTACCTTTCGCTTTGAACAATGCGGGAAGCATCTTCCAAAGAGCGATCGACGACGTCCTACGAGAACAAGTTGGCAAATCATGCTACGTTTACGTAGATGACGTCATTATTTTTTTCCGAAAATGAGGAAGACCATGTTAGGCACATAGATTGGGTTTCAAAAAGCCTATGTGATGCCAACATGAAGGTGTCCAACGAAAAAACACACTTTTCAAACAAAGTGTTGTGTATCTGGGATTTATTGTAACCAACGGCGGTGCAAAATCCGACCCAGGAAAAGTAAAAGCCATAAAAGAGTACCCAGAACCGACAGATCTGTATAAGCTTAGGTCATTTTTGGGCCTGGCCAGTTATTATCGATGTTTCGTTAAAAATTTTGCGGCAATCGCAAGGCCTTTGACAAGCTTGCTAAAGGGAGAAAATGGGTCCGTCATCAAACACATGTCTAAGAAAACTCCTATTGAGAGATGCATTCGAGAGGCTAAGAAATGTCTTGGCTTCCCACGATGTAATTCTCAGGTACCTTGATTTCAGGAAGCCGTTCGATCTGACAAGGGATGCATCCGCGAACGGTATCGGCGCCGTTCTATCGCAAGAAAAAATACCGATTACAATGATCTCTAGGACCCTCAAAGAAAGCGAGTCACACTATGCCAGGAATGAAAGAGAGTTGTTGGCCATAGTGTGGGCTTCAGGCAAGTTACAGCACTATTTATACGGCACTCACGATATCAACATTTATACAGTCCATCAGCCTTTGACATTCGCGGTGTCCGATCGCAATCCTAATCCGAAGATAAAAAGATGGAAACCGTACATAGACGACCATAAGGCGAAAATCCAAGCCGGGTAAAGAAAATCATGTCGCCGATGCTCTCTCCAGGCAGAATATTAACGCCTTACAGAATGAGCCTCAGTCAGACGCTACGACTATTCACAGCGAACTTTCAGTGAGCTACACGGTCGAAAAGACAGATCAATCACTAAACTGCTTCAGAAATCAAATCATTATAGAAGAAGCATGTTTCCAGCTAAAACGAAGCTTAGTATTGTTTCGTAGCAAAACTCAGTTTCGCCGACAAAAGCAGAATTTTAAAAATGCTTAAAGAAGTCGTAAACCCCGACGTCGCACTGCGACCTACACGCTCTGGCAAGCTTCCAGCATGACTTAATTGCTCATTTCCCGGCTACACAGTTTTCATATTGCAAAAAGCTTGTAATGGACGTTTCCAAAAAAAAACGAACAGTTAGAAATTATCACGGGAGAGCAAAATCGTGCACACAGAGCGGGGCAAAAAAATACCAAGCAAGTCCTCCGCGATTATTATTTTCCCAAAATGAGCAGCAATTAGCAAGAGAAGTGGTTGCAAATTGCAGAGTATGCACCAAAGCCGAATATGACAGGCACCCAAAAAAGCAAGAGCTCGGGGAAACACCCATACCAAGTTACACTGGCGAAATGTTGCACATTGACATCTTCTCAACCGATAGGAAGCAATTCCTAAAATGCGTTGATAAGTTCTCGAAGTTTGCGGTGGTACAACCACTGCAGTTCAGAACAATAGTGGACATCACAGGGCCCTTGCTTCAACTCGTGAATTTTTTCCCTAAAGCCAAGACAATATATTGCGATAAGGCCGCTTTCAATTCTGAAACCATCACCTCCTTACTGAAAAACAGCTACCACATCGACATTGTGAACGCTGCCCCTCTACATAACTCGTCAAACGGTCAGGTGGAACGGTTCCACAGCACCTTGACGGAAATCGCCAGGTGTCTTAAGCTAGACAAAAAAATCAGCGATACTGTAGAACTAATCTTGACGGCAACTGTAGAATTTAACACGGCCTACGCTCGGCCACTCCACACGGGATCCGATGATCGCTGCCTAGACATTAAAGACAGGTTGATAAAAGCCCAGCAGAACAACATTGAAAGATGCAACCCAGCTAGGAGACACCGTGCCTTTGAGGTAGGAGGAAAGGTATTTGTCAAAAACAATAAAAGGTTAGTGAACAAGCTGACCCCATTATGCATGGAACAAAAAGTGCAGGCAGACCTGGAAACGTCTGTTCTCATTAAGGGGAGGGTGGTCCATACGGACAACCTCAAGTAGGCCCCTCACTTATAATTTGCAAGTAAGACATATTTTTATTAGTAAGCCAGATTTAAGTTAAAACATCGTGGTCTCACTATACGTTTGGATTGCAGGTTCGCCCTCACAACGCTCATCACCCTAGCAGTGGCAAATGCACGGATCACTGACTTTTCTCACGCCAAATACATCCCAATCGTAGACGGAGATGTACTTGAGTTTGAACAACGTGACTACTTGAAGCACGTGAGCAACCTTTCCGAATTCACTAGTATGGTAGCTGAGACAGAAAAATTGTCCGAGTCTTTCCGCAGTCGCATATGCGCAAGTTACCAGATGTCGATACAGATCATTTGAGAACCTTGTTGTCCCTCCTTAAAATACACCATAGAATTGCAAGAATCTTAGATTTCTTGGGGACAGTCCTTAAAGTGGTTGCGGGAACCCTAGACGCCTCGGATTTTTTGAAAATCAGGATGACAGAAGCTCAAGTGGATGACAGAAGCTAGTGGACTCAAATTCCAGGCAGATTACCATAAATTCAGAAACCCAAAAACAGATAAACAAATTAACAAGACACCATTAATAAAATTATTAAAGCCCGAAAGAACGTCTTTGTTGACAACCCACATTTGTATGAGGCACCTCTAGCGAGAAATAGAATGCTGACAAGAGAAATAAAAAATTTAATTCTTACTGTAACATTGGCGAAAGCTAATACAGTAAATCCAACAATCCTTGATCATGCCGATCTGAAGTCACTCATTGAAAAAGATATTCCAATAGTTAGTTTATTAGATGCCGCAAGAATTAAGGTCCTCCAATCCGATGACTAATAGCTTATTCTAGAGTCAAAGTCAGGTGTAAGAAGGTATCCGTCTACCCGGTATCAAGTAATCCTAAGGCCTGATGAGGACACGTTGGCAAAATGTGAAGAAGACACCTTTGCGGTCACCAAGTGCACGGAAACCACGCACGACATTTTCTGCGAGCGGTCTCGTCGCGAAACCTGTGCTCGTTCGCTCCATGCGGGAAACACGGCGCAATTTTTTAGTCAATCCAACCACCTGAGGGCAATAATGCCCGTAGATGACGGCGTCGTTATCATCCACGAAGCGACAGCCCGCATCAGCACGGACGGCGGCCCAGAGGTGCTCGTCAAAGGAACGCACCTGGTAACCTTCGAACGTTCCATCAATGGAACGGAGTTCGTAAATCTGCGAAAAACATTGGACAAGCGGCCTGGCATAGTACGATCACCACTACTTAACATTGTCTGCCATGACCCAGTTCTGAGCATACCCTTGTTACACCGTATGAGCAACAACAATTCACGCTTCATCTAAGGTTTCAAGAACGACTTTGACGCCGCGGGCTCCCCCAAACTTTGGTTCATGGCTGGAGTGATCCTGAACATAGGTCTGATCGGTTCATTCATCCTTTTTTTGGCATTAAGGAGAAAGCGAGCCTCCATCAAGATACAGCGAGCGATTGATAAGCTTAATACAACCGAGGACGGTCTTAAATCTGAGGAGGGGGTAGTAAACAACTGAAAAGAACACTCGATATATCTGATTCGGCAACTAAGTAGTTTTACATAAATAATACCTTAGCAACTAAGTAGATTCCCACAAACAATGCTGACGCGCCCAAGATGAGTTCAGCACCCCGCGCTATCCGGATTGCAATACATGAAATGCTGAGTCAGCGTGCCGACCACGATTTTATGGTGTGATGCATTGGAGCTAGGGTAGATTTATGTTTCAATATATCTTGTACTTCAGTTTTTTCTAAAATACGAAAGCTTACGCTTTCTCAATAAAATAAATCTCCGGCATTGGCGTAAAACCTTGTCTTATTATTGACATAATTGCCGAGCCACAAGGCCGGTGATTAGAGAGGAAGTAAACTCTCCAACCTAATCTTCATAAGAAGACTGGCCCCCACAACTGCAGTAATACTGCAGAATTCCAGGATAGCAGCTAACTGCTAACTCCAGCTAACCGCTGGAATACACTTCAACCTGCCACGCCTCCTACATCGACGCGGGACAGGATTACATATTTTGTATAGTGATGTCAAATCTATTTCTGGTTTTAAAAGATTTTCACTTAAAATTATACTATTGATTTCTATTTTGCATTGGGTTACTGTTATCATTTTGTTTCCTTCTATTTTTATATTATAATTATATTTGTATTAACAATTTATTTAACAACAATTTAACAAAGATCTGGTAAATATAAATAAAAATATAAATATAACTACAATATAACTATTCTAGGAGGAATTCTAGGATTTTTAATTTATTAACAATAAGAGAGATATCAGGGGATAAAGTATGAGAGAAGAGGTTATAGTTTTTACAAATAGTGCGAAAGGGGTCGTGCAGATAGGTAACCATAGGGGTCGGAAGGACCTAGTTTTCCTATTAGGGATGGAAAAATATAGTTGGCTTAGCAGGTGTTTAGAATCAACCATGTCATGGATTAGCATGTGTAGAAACATGACCACAGCACAGGTTCGGCGCTCCTTCAATGGAGGTAACTTTAACAATTTAAGCCTGCAACGGGACGGCGGGAGACGATTATCAGGACCCCAGTTTAAGTTTTTTGGTGCAAATAGCAGAAACTGCTTTTGCACCGACTCAATATTATTTTGGTGAGAGGAGTATTGAGGACTCCAAACGCAGGAGCAATATTCAATATTCACCACCAGACCATCGCTTAATAAAGGCTAACATTCCTCTGGCTTTATTCACTGTCACAGAAATGTGATCATTAAACTTAAGATTATGATCAAAAATAACTCCAAGATCATTGATTGTGGAAACACGATCAAGGACGTGATTTCCGAGAGAGTAAGATACAATAAGCGGTACACTGCGATGAAATGTCATAAGTTTGCATTTGGAGCAGTTTAGGAACAGAAGATTGCTTGAGCACTACGTAAAGAGGTCGAGTTGCAGATGCCTGTGCAGGAAATGTTCCGAGACGGAATGGCATAATTTGACATCATCAGCATACATAAGCGTAGAGGCATAACTAATCACATTGGGAAGATCGTTCACAAAGAGTATAAACAACAGGGGTTATAGATGACTAGAAGGGAAACCCGATGACACATGGATTGCCTTCGACTTGGTAGATTTAAATAGGACATGCTGACCTCGATCTGAAAGGTAGGAAGCAACCCACATCAGGATATTTGGTGGAAAACCAATAAGCGAGAGTTTCCGTAGCAAGAGCTGATGATTAACTGAATCAAATGCTTTGCTAAAGTCAGTATAAATTACATCAGTTTGCAAGCGATGTTGAAAACCTCGATTGATTATTGACGAAAATTTAAGTACATCAGTTGTTGTCGAGCGAATCTTGACAAAACCATGCTGTGCTGGTGAGATTATGCTCTTGCATGCATGTTGCAGCTGCGATGTAAAGAGTTTCTCAAGAAACATGGGAATCGCAGAAAGCTTAGCAATGCCGAGGTAGTTCTCAATGGAAGCCTTAGAGCCTATTTATGAATTAATATAAGGTATGATTCATTCCATAATTTAGGTAGGGAAGTTTGCTCCAAGGATAGGTTAAATAGAATAGGAAGAGGTAAGGTAAGAAGATCGGAGCACCTTCTGGAGATGCAGCTAGGTACGTTGTCTGGGCCTGGTGAAAATTAGATTTTAATTGATGAAAGACCCGTAAACACATCATGACAGTGGAATTTAGAAAAGGAATTGTTATTTATGTAGGGTAAATGATATGGATAGTTAGAGAAGCGATCAAATGAATAAGATGAGTAGGTTGATTAAAAAAATGACGCAAAACGATTACCAATACCGAGATGCGAAGAGTCGGAAAATATTGTTATATGAGAGGGAAGGGGGGAAAAGATTGGATTTGCGTTTAGAGTTTATAAAAGGGTAAAAAGAGCTTGGATCGTTGCGAAAATTGAGTTTGCATTTTGAAATATAATTTTTATATAGTTGATTGTTAAGGTCAACAAACTGGTTGCGGATTAGAAGGTAATTAGAAAAATGTAACAAGGTGGGAGACTTTAAAGACTTTTTGCAAGCTCTAGATTTCCTATTTTTATGGAGGGAGAGGTGCTTATTAAACCAAGGAGGTTTTGACGTTGATGGATTCAATGTCTCAGGGAGATTTATTTATGGCGATATGAATTACTTCATAAAAAGGGTCTGTAGCACCATCGATATTGCTGAAATTAGAGAGATAACTCCAGTATTAGGCAGGTGATCTCTTAGGTCACAATAGTTGGTTTTTTTAAAGCATTTTTGTAGTATTAGAGAAAATTAGGTGAAGCGACCTGCCACGGGAGTTCCTTGTAGGGTTAAGTTGGAAAACGGCAGAGTCGGCTGAGCCATCAAGGAAGTCATTTTGGTTAGTGGGTAAATGCGAGTTATCATCGTCCGAGTTGATCCATGAAATGAGGGGCAGACTAAATTCCCCATAACTCGAATAAGATCAGCATCATTCTGCAGAGACAAAACTGATTTAATGGCAGTTAAGTGGTGATGAAAAGATTAAAGGACTCAGAATGAATTTTAACGGCTAAAAATTCCATTCCGAAAGGATTAGTAATAGTGATACGCTCCACTGAGTAGATGTTGTTTACGGCAATCAGAACGCCACCTCCGAAGGTTGGGCGATCTTCCCAAAAGACAGTGTTCTTCAATACCAAGATTTTATTGTCTATGACAGTGAAGTTTAGACAGGTTTCTGTTAGCACAATAGCATCGAAGTCAAAGGAAGCACTGTTAGTAAAAAATAAGTTCAGTTTTCCAAGAATACTGCGAACGTTTTGGTAGCAACAAGAAAAAATCTTGTTGCTTGGTTTTTTCAAATAGTAACTGGACTGGAACATTGAGAATTTGGTCACAAAAAGTTGTGAGGGAGCTATACTAAGATTATTTGCAAGGTGAACCCTAACGTCATCTGCAGAGGCGTCAGGCATAATACAAAGATGGATTTTGCGGGGAGCCACAGCTCTCACCGTAAGTCCAGTAGATCGCGATTCAGATGGAACACCCGTCAATGGGTTTGGTGATTTTAACCTGGGTTGTGGGGTAGGTGCGGCGGCAGGCAGGCGTAGTGATGGAGCAGCAGGCTGGCTTGGTGATATGACGGTTGAAGAATTGTCAAGCATGGGACCAGGTGGGAGATTCCGGCGGATCAACTTTTGCAGTGGGAAGACCAGGTTTCTGTAGAGCTAGGATGGGTGGCTGTTCGCCAGGGGCATCAACCATAACATTGTATTCCGGTTTATATTAGGAATTTTCCGGCGTGGTGATTCCCTTAGTAGTTTAAGGCCCTGAAATAGAGATTCGAGGTTCAGAAACTGCTCATTTTATGAGGCAAATTGTTTCCGAACCTCCCGGAAACCATTTCGAGTTTGCCGCATAAACCTGCGCATCTCGCCTTCAATCTCTCGACAGGCCAAACAGGACCATGTCAAACCGATGCCTTTGCCCAGGAGATCACCAAGTCGGCCATAATGACCAACACCAGGGCATTTCATGTGCGAGCAATTGTTGCATAGCCAGCAAGTTAGTTAGGAGTTGGCGGTAATTGATTAATTGAATTTTGTCAATTTTTTTTGTAAGAATGGTTTGGGTTAAGTTCCAGGTTACGTTTGTGTTTATAATACGAAATAATAAAATACATAGAAGCTATTTTATTATTTCGTTCGTGTGCACTGTCTTAAAATTACAAATTGTTTTTAAGTGTTTAATACCCTATACCCATTAAAATTGGGTGAAAAGGGTATCATAATATGGTGCAAATGTATGTAACAGGCAGAAGGAAGCATCAACAGCCGAGTCGATATAGCCATGTCCGTCTGTCTGTCCGTCTGTCCATCTGTACCCTTAGACATGCTTACAATTTATTTATTTATTGATACTAAATAAATAAATTGTAAGCATGTCTAAGGGTACAGGGTATTTTGCAGTCGGGAAAGTCGACAGCTGCTTCCTTACTTGTTTTCATATCGATCGTTTGTATGGCAGCTATATGATAAAGTGGTCCGATCCGTACCAAACTTCAAAAAATCAGGTATGGCTATGTCAAATGAATAAATGTTGAATTCGGTTGCATTAGCTTGGAGAACAAAAAAGTTTTCCTTACAAAGACTTGTTTTAATATCGCTCGTTTGTATGGCAGCTATATGATATAGTGGTCCGATCCGGATCAAACTTTTAAAAATCATGTATAGCTATGTCAAATGAATAATTGTTGAATTCGGTTGCAATAGCTTGGAAAACAAAAAAGTTTTCCATACCAAGACTTGTTATCATATCGGTCGTTTGTATGGTACCTATATGATATAGTGGTCCGATCCGGATAAAACTTTTACAAATCGGCATTATAAACCTTTTTTTTTTCCTTTTTCAAAATGTGATTGTGTGTCTGTGTAATGTAGCTGATAGCCGTTGGAGTCTGGGTAAGGGATTATTTTAATAGTGTTTATTAGTGAAAAGGGAATGGGTATGTGGGATATGATTAATAATTGGTTATCATTGTATTTAATCCAAGAGGATTTTTTAATGTTTAAAATATGTTGGCTGTTTACATTCTCAAGCTAGTCATAGTTTAGTAATCTGTGTTAAACAGTCCAAGTCTGGAAAGGTGCATAGCCATTCCCAAATCTTCTACGTATTCCGTAAACTGCATTAGTTCGAACTGTTAATGACTGTTAATGATGCTGTGGTTATTTTCATAATTCTGTATCTTTTGCATTCCGTCATTTATCAATCGTATAGCGTCGTTGAGTTCATGTAATTTTACTGAGTTATGGGCGTTGATGTAAAGTTTTTTCCGTATTTCGACTCGTTCATTTTCATCTAGTGTTCCCAATAGATATTTAAAAACTGAGCCCACAATGTTAATAAGTCCCCGTTTGTTTCTAAGGTGCAGGGTTATTCCGGCTAGTTCTCTTTTTATTTTATTGTATAAAAATTTGACCTGGTGTGCATGGTAATCGGTCCGTAGCCTTTGCTCAAAATAGTCAACCACGATGTCTATTTCAGTTGAATTGATTCTCAAGCAATGATGTTCAAAGGAGGAGGCTTATCAGAAAAAAGGAAAAATCCGTGGTTGGTGTCAATATTATTAATTTGAATTTGTTGTCCATGATCCGCTGTGATCAGTATAAGCAATAATGTTATCATGTACCAGATGCCTGTGAAATTGAAAGTTGATTATTATACCCTTGAAGGGGTATTATAATTTTGTCCAGAAATGTGTAACGCATTAAAGGAAGCATCTCCGACCCCACAAAGTATATATATTCTTGATCAGCATCAACAGCCGAGTCGATATAGCCATGTCCGTCTGTCCGTCTATCCGTCTGTCCGTCTGTCCGTCTGTTTTTATGCAAAAAAAAATTTTTTTTTTTCCATTGTTTTTGTTGGAATACCCTATTCAACTACAAAAATAACGTTTAACAACACTACCTTATATTTGACATGTGTGGTCACACTTCCTTTTTTTTTTTTTTCTCGTATGTTTTTCTGCTGTGAGCAAGTCGTGGTGCTGGTGTTGCAAATTAAAAGAATATTAAAACTATAAAACATAAAACTTAAAAACACAAAACTTGACTTATTTATTTTATTTAAAAAGGATACAAACATAAATTACAACAGGTTATGGGCCCAGTCCATGCCTATAAAAACAATTTAATTGTGAAATAAAAATTGTGAAAAGTTGTGAAATACATACATACATATGTATGTGGCATTTTTTCACATTCTTGTGAAATTAATTCTTTCTCAGAATTTGAGTTCCGCTTGCGTTTATTGTTTTACATATATACTAGTTGTGTATGTAGGAGTGGTAAAATGGTCAGAGCAACACGTAATATTAAGCCATTCGATGGCGAGAAATACGCGATTTGGAAATTTAGAATTAGAGCTTTTTTAGCTGAACAAGATGTGCTTAAAGTAGTTGACGGTTCAATGACTAACGAGGTAGATGATTCCTGGAAAAAGGCAGAGCGTTGTGCAAAAAGTACAATTATTGAGTACCTAAGCGACTCGTTTCTAAATTTCGCGACAAGCGACATTACGGCGCGTCAAATTCTTGAGAATTTGGACGCCGTTTACGAACGAAAAAGTTTGGCGTCGCAACTGGCGCTGCGTAAACATTTGCTTTCTCTGAAGCTATCGAGTGAGATGTCACTATTAAACCATTTTCATATTTTTGACGAACTTATAAGTGAATTGTTGGCAGCTGGTGCAAAAATAGAAGAGATGGATAAAATTTCTCATCTACTAATCACATTGCCTTTGTGTTACGATGGCGTCGTTACAGCGATAGAGACATTATCAGAAGAAAATTTGACATTGGCGTTTGTAAAAAATAGATTGTTAGATCAGGAAATTTTTTTTTTTTTTTTTTTTTTTTATTAATTTCCTTTAAATTACATTCTGTTTCTTAAAGAATAACAATGAGTAATGGTTGAAGAAATGGAAAAGAAAGGTAGCGGCCCTTCCCATTGCAAGGATACGCTAATACTTTAATAGTTAACTAATAATTACTAATAATTTAATTCTGTTGGAGTTTTTCGTTTTAATCTTCTCGGTTCCAGCTCTCATCGGTATTTGTCTCAGGTTTGGGTTTTGGTGGTTTAGTAGTTGATTTGTGTTTTTTGCTGCTTTTTTTAATAGTTTCGTTGACTGTCTCTATGTTTAAGTCTTTATGGATATCTTCATTTCTAATATACCATTCGGCATTTGTCATTGTTCTGAGCATTTTCGATTGTGTTCGTTGAATTTGCTGTAAGTGAGATTTACTTGCAGTTCCCCAGATTTCTATTCCATACGTCCATATTGGTTTTATTATCGCCTTGTATATTGCTATTTTGTAATGTAATTTTAGTTTTGAGTGTTTTCCTATTAGCCAGTTTAGTTGTCGAAATTTGTATTTTATTTCATTTCGTTTGTTTAGGATGTGCTGCTTCCATGTCAGTTTTGCGTCAATGGTTAGTCCAAGGTACTTGGCATATGGGCGTAGCAATATTTGATTGTCGTTGATTTTAATAGCGAGGTTTTTGGGTTGTCGTTTTGTGTATATTACTTGTTGAGTTTTGTCTTTATTTATCTCGATGCCCCATCTCTCGAACCAGGATACTGTTTGTGTCATGATTTGTTGTAAGGTACTTGCAGCTGTTTTTTCACACGCGCTTGACGACATTAATACAGTATCATCTGCGAACGTAGCAATCATTGATCCAGGGATAGTTGGCGCTGGAATATCGGAGGTGTAAATCAGGTATAAGATGGGTCCAAGCACACTACCTTGGGGAACACCCGCTGTCACTGGCATAACGTCTGAGCATTCATTGTCATATTTGATATAGAAATATCTGTCCGTTATGTAGCTTTGTAGGATGGTATATAAGTTGTCTGGTAGTATATTTCTTAGCTTATGCAGCAGTCCTTTGTGCCATACTTTGTCAAATGCTTTAGCAATGTCCAGGTACACAGCATAGCAAAACTTCTTTTGTCAAAATCCTCTGTTATTTTATTAATTACTCGATGGACCTGTTGGACGGTCGAGTGCTGCTTCCGAAAGCCGAATTGGTGCGGAGGTATTATATTTTTTTGTGTCAGGGTTGGCTCGATTCTATTTAATAGGACTTTTCAAATACTTTTGAGAGGACAGGTAATAAAGTGATTGGTCTGTACGAACTTACAGTATTGGCGTTTTTATTTGGTTTTGGAATTGCTTTAATTTGGCCTACCTTCCAAGTTATGGGGAAGTATTGTAGTCGAATGATTCCGTTAAACAGGTTTCTAATATAGGTGATTATGGCGTCTGGTAGTTCTTTCAGAATTTTTCCTCCGATTAAGTCATATCCGGGGGCTTTCTTGTTTTTAATTTGTTTTATGTGAGATTTAATTTCTGCCTTTGTTATAGTTTTAATTGCGCAATTTGGGTTGGTGATTTGTGTTGAAGCTCAGCGTTGCCGTTGTCCATGTCATTGGTAAATGATGTTTTAAAGTGTTCCGCAAGAGTGTCTGCTTTTTCTTTGTTTGATCTCGCCCATGTGTTGTTGTTTCTTTTTATAGGCGGCTTGTGTATAGTTGAGTTTGTCAATTTTTTTGGTCGCTTTCCACAGAGAATAATTAGTAGATAAGGAGGTTCCGAGGTTGCTAAGGTAGTATTGTAGCCGGTTATCTTTGTCTGCCCTGAGAATTCTCTTGAGCTCGTCTGTTGCTCTATTAAGTTTGTTTTTATCTTCTGGATGCCTAGTCGTTTGCCATATCTTCCTAAGGTTACGCTTTTTTCTGATTTTGTCTTTAATAAAGGCGGGAGTTTTCTTTAATGCAGTCATTTTTATAGATGGTGTCGCTTGCGTTGCTGCATATATGATGTTGTCATTTAAATATGCTATTGCGGAGTCCAGTTCGTTGTTAGTCTTTAGAGAGATATTTATTTCCATGTTCTGTTCCAAAATCTCGCGAAACATATTCCAGTTTGTTTTGTGGTTAAATAAAGGGGGGTCATTGTTGTTTTCTTCTACCCCACCATGTAACGTAATTAATATTGGGGAATGGTCGGAGGAGAGGTCTAGGCATGATTTTATTGTTAGGTTATCGCAAGTTATATTTTTGTAATGCAGAAGTCAATTAAGTCCGGTAGTTTGTTTATGTCAGTTGGCCAGTAAGTCGGCTCGCCTGTGCTTAAGGCACGGCTATTATTGCTTCTTATTGCTTCATACAATTGTCTTCCCTTTGCAGTGGTAAGTCTGGACCCCCATGTTATGTGTTTGGCATTATAGTCACCTCCTGCCAAATACCGATTTCCCAGTGATTTTAGAAAATCGAGGTATTGGTCTTTTGTATTGTTAAATTTGGGTGGGCAATAAACTGCAGATATATTTATTGGACCCGTTGTGTCTGAGGTCGATATAGTAGTAGCCTGTATGTAGTCCTTTTTGAATCCATCGAGCTCTATGCACTTTATGCTTTTTTTAATTATTACTGCAGTACCACCATGGGCCTTACCGTCCGGGTGATTAGTAGAGAATATATTATAGTCAGGTATGTTTATATAGGTTTTCTCAGTTGAGTGAGTTTCAGAAATAAGCATGACGTCAATTAGCTTTTCATTTAAGAATGTTTTTAGTTCAAGTAAATGGCGTGAAAGTCCGTTAGCATTCCAGATGGCGATTGTTAGGTGTTTATTTGTCAAGTTTAGATACTAGGAGCGTGACAATGTTCATCATAGTTGTCATTTGGGCTATTAATTGTTTCATCAATTGTTTTAGTTCGTCAAAATCATTTTGTGCGGTTTGGCTTAATTGAGTTGGAGCAGGCTGTATATCAGGTACACTAGCAGTTTGGATTGCTGAGTTGGTTTGATGGCTAGTTACTTGGTTTCTGTTTAAGACTTCGGCATAGGATATAGCTGGCGTCTTTAAGATTGCTGCGTTATTTGTTGTACTGTATTGTGTCGTTTGATTTGTTTCTGTTACCGGTATTTCTTTCTTCCGGAGAGGTGGGTATTTTTGGATTTGCAGTGCTTTGTACACCATACAACCTTTGTAGTTTGCAGTGTGGTTTTCACTGCATAATGCACATTTAATACTTGTTCGGTCCGATCTTGTATTTATAGTACACGATGAGGAGCTGTGTTTTCCAGCGCACTTTACACAAGTTGGGTCTTTGGTGCAGTAGTTTTTGGTATGTCCATATTTTTGGCAGTTTGTACATTGGGGAAGTGTTCGCTTTGGTCGCGGTGGCTCGAAAATTACTTTGCAGTGAAGAAGGTGTTCAATTTTATAGATGTCTTTATTATTTTCTTTCATTTTAAGTTCAATAGAGAATAGAGGCAATGGTTGTTTGGAGTCGTAGCGCTGGATATTGTGTAAATTTATAACTTCATGCCCTTGCTGAGCTAGTTCATTTATAATATCGTCTTTGTCTGTAGCGTGATGGACATTACGAAGGATTACCTTAAATCCTCTCTGGTCTTTTGGTCTGAAGGTGTAGTATTTGGTCGATTTATCTTTTAATAGTCCTAATATGTTGTGGTAGTGAGTAGTTTCTAGTGGCTGTATTTTTTATTTCATTAGTTGACAGTGCTTTAAGTTCATATCGTGTTTCTTTTAATGAATTTAAAGCAGTAGTTAGAGCGTAAATGTTTTCAACATTTTGAACATATATGGGGGGGGTTTTGCTTTTTTGTGCTCAATTTGCATTTGCGTATTTATCGTTGCATTTGTCCCATTGTCAGCTTGGTTTTCGTCTTCATCATCTTGTGCTAGTAACTCAAAGCGGTTGCTTGAGTTTGGCTCGGCTAGCCAGTACTTTTTTGAGAGTTTTTTGAGTAGCGGTTTGAGTTTTATTCTTCTGTTTCTTGTTGCCATTTAAAAGATCTTTGGAACCGTTTGGAGACTGGTTTTCTCGGTGACGTTTTAAGTTTTGTTTGTTTGGGAGAGAGGATTGAGTTTTGTTTATTGTTGTTGGAGCGGGTATTGAGGTTGTGGGTGTTTTAGTATTCGCTGAGGAAGAGCGTATCGGCATTGAAGCATAGCAAACTGTGGTTGTTGTTGCTATAGTTGCTGTAGTTGTGGTATTTGTGTCTGAGGTTGTTGAGAGCGGAAGAGTTGAGAGTGGGAGAGTTGAGAGCGTACCTGCTGTGAGCGGCGGAGTTGAGTGTGTGTTCATTTGTATCGCGGAAGTTGTTGTTGGTATACGCGCGGGTAAATTTGGCGCGCATTCAGGTCTTCGTTGCTGAGAGTAATTGTTGGGTCTCTCCAATGCTGGAGAGCAAGATCGCGCTCTTTCATCACTCTGCGGGTGCAAGTTTTGATAATTGTTTGTGTGATTTGATATGTGGGTGAGTGAGATGTAGGAGTTGTTTTTGTTTTGTTTTTCTTGAAGCTCTCGCTTCTGATTTTGAGCGCCGGGTGCGCTCATTTTTTGTTTAGTTTATTGTTTTCACTTGTTTTTGTTTATTTTATTCACAGGAGTATATAGGGTTTTTTTGAAACACATATAAATATGTATTAGCGTCTTTTCGCTTTTATTTAATGGTTTCACTTGGGCTTGAATTTTGCACTTAGACTTCAATATTAACTGGAGCTTTGTTAAAAACACGTCCGTCGGGGTTGAAGATCAAAGAAGATTTCAGATCAGGAAATTAAAATTAAAAATGACCACAAAGATACAAGCAAGAAAGTTATGAACGCGATCGCGTACAACAAAAATAACACTTATAAAAATAATTAATTTAATAATCGGGTAACTAAGCCAAAGACAACATTCAAGGGAAATTCCAAGAATAGAGTCAAGTGTCACCACTGTGGCAGAGAAGGCCACATTAAAAAAGACTGTTTTCATTATAAAAGAATATTAAATTATAAAAATAAAGAAAATGAAAAACAAGTTCAAACTGCAACATCACACGGCATTGCGTTCATGGTAAAAGAAGTGAATAACACCTTAGTGATGGATAACTGTGGGTTTATCCTTGATTCTGGTGCTAGTGACCATCTTATAAATGATGAGTCGCTGTATACCGACAGTGTGGAGTTGGTGCCTCCACTTAAGATTGCAGTGGCCAAGCAAGGCGAATTTATTTATGCCACTAAACGTGGTATTGTCCGACTACGGAATGACCATGAGATTACACTGGAGGATGTACTCTTTTGTAAGGAAGCTGCTGGTAATTTGATGTCCGTAAAGCGTCTCCAAGAGGCAGGAATGTCGATCGAATTTGACAAAAGCGGTGTAACCATTTCGAAAAATGGGTTGATGGTTGTCAAAAATTCAGGTATGTTGAACAATGTACCTATGATCAATTTTCAAGCATATTCCATAAATGCTAAGCATAAAAATAATTTTCGTTTATGGCATGAGAGGTTTGGCCATATAAGCAATGGCAAATTATTAGAAATAAAACGAAATAATATGTTTAGCGATCAAAGTCTTCTAAACAACTTAGAGTTGTCATGTGAAATTTGTGAACCCTGTTTAAATGGTAAACAGGCAAGACTTCCTTTTAAACAATTGAAAGATAAGACCCATATTAAAAGGCCACTTTTCGTAGATGTCTGTGGGCCTATTACTCCAGTTACCTTAAATGATAAAAATTATTTTGTGACCTTTATTGATCAGTTTACACATTATTGTGTAACTTATTTAATTAAATACAAATCTGATGTGATTAGTATGTTTCAAG
The DNA here is from genome assembly GCA_018150545.1 of Drosophila ercepeae. Lineage (NCBI taxonomy): Eukaryota > Metazoa > Arthropoda > Insecta > Diptera > Drosophilidae > Drosophila > Drosophila ercepeae. Next base: position 19,869 of record JAECWL010000111.1, on the reverse strand, counting down.
ATTTTGTAGCCAATATTGAAGCTCATTTCAATTTACAAGTTGTTAATTTATACATTGACAATGGTAGAGAATACCTTTCAAATGAGATGAAACAGTTTTGTGTTGGGAAAGGAATTTCTTATCACTTAACAGTGCCACATACACCTCAGTTGAATGGTGTCTCTGAGAGAAGGATTAGAACCATAACAGAAAAAGCTCGAACCATGGTTAGTGGTGCAAAATTAAACAAAAGCTTTTGGGGTGAAGCAGTATTAACTGAAACTTATTTAATCAACAGAATTCCTAGCAGAGCACTTGTTGATAGTTCAAAAACCCCATATGAGATGTGGCACAATAAGAAGCCCTACTTAAAACATTTGAGAGTGTTTGGTGCAACTGTTTATGTGCATATTAAAAACAAACAAGGAAAGTTTGATGATAAATCATTTAAAAGTATTTTTGTGGGCTACGAACCCAATGGTTTTAAGTTGTGGGATGCTGTAAATGAAAAATTTATTGTCGCAAGAGATGTTGTTGTCGATGAAACCAATATGGTTAATTCTAGAGCTGTTAAATTTGAAACAGTATTCCTGAATGAGAGTAAGGAATGTGACAACATACAATTCCTGAAAGATAGTAAGGAAAGAAATATAAATTTTCTGAATGAGAGTAAGAAAAGAAAGCGAGATGATCACCTGAATGAAAGTTAGGGATTAAGCAACCCGAATGAGAGTGGGGAAAGTGAAAATAAAAATTTTCCGAATGATAGTAGGGAAATAATACAAACAGAATTCCTGAATGAGAGTAAGGAATGTGACAACATACAATTCCTGAAAGATCGTAAGGAAAGAAATAAAAATTTTCTGAATGAGAGTAAGAAAAGAAAGCGAGATGATCACCTGAATGAAAGTAAGGGATTAAGCAACCCGAATGAGAGTAGAAAAAGTGAAACAGCAGAGCACTTAAAAGAAATTGGAAATGATAAGAATCCAATTAAAAATGATGGCATAGAAATTATTAATAGAAGAAGTGAGAGATTAAAGACAAAGCCTCAGATATCCTATAATGAAGAGGATAATAGTCTAAATAAATTTGTTCTAAATGCTCACACTATATTTAACGATGTCCCGAATTCATTTGATGAAATTCAATACAGGGATGATAAATCTTTTTGGGAAGAAGCCATCAATACAGAGTTAAGTGCTCATAAAATTAACAATACTTGGACAATTACAAAAATGCCTGAAAACAAAAATATTGTAGATAGCAGATGGGTATTTTCTGTTAAATATAATGAACTTGGAAATCCAATTAAATACAAAGCTAGATTAGTTGCACGAGGATTCACTCAAAAGTACCAAGTCGACTATGAAGAGACATTTGCTCCTGTAGCTAGAATTTCAAGTTTTCGATTTATATTATCGGTAGCAATACAGTATAACTTGAAAGTACATCAAATGGATGTAAAAACAGCTTTCTTAAATGGCACGTTAAAAGAGGAAATATATATGAGACTTCCTCAAGGTATATCGTGCAATAGTAACAATGTGTGTAAATTGAATAAGGCAATTTACGGACTCAAGCAAGCGGCTAGATGCTGGTTTGAAGTATTTGAGCAAGCATTGAAAGAGTGTGAGTTTGTAAACTCTCCAGTAGATCCCTGTATATATATTTTAGACAAAGGTGACATCAATGAAAACATATATATATTATTATATGTGGATGATGTGGTTATAGCTACAGGAGATATGACTAGAATGAATAACTTCAAAAGGTATTTAATGGAAAAGTTCAGAATGACTGACCTAAATGAAATAAAAAATTTTATTGGAATTAGGATAGAAATGCATGAAGATAAAATTTATTTAAGCCAATCTGTATATGTTAAAAGAATTTTAAGTAAATTTAACATGGAAAAAAGTAGTGCAGTTGGTACTCCTTTACCTAGCAAAATAAATTATGAATTACTTAATTCAGATGAAAACTGCAAAGCCCCATGCCGTAACCTCATAGGATGTTTAATGTACATAATGCTTTGTACACGGCCAGATTTAACTACTGCAGTAAATATCTTGAGTAGAGATAGTAGTAAAAATAACTCCGAGTTATGGCAGAACTCAAAGAGTTCTTAGATATTTGAAGGGCACTATCGATATGAAATTGATTTTTAAAAAGAACTTGGCATTCAAAAATAAATTAATTGGTTATATGGATTCTGATTGGGGTGGTAGTGAAATTGATAGAAAAAGTACGACAGGGTTCTTATTCAAAATGTTTGATTTTAATCTCATTTGTTGGAATACAAAGAGACAGAACTCAGTAGCAGCCTCATCAACTGAAGCTGAGTATATGGCCCTATTTGAAGCCGTGAGAGAGGCTCTATGGCTTAAATCTTTATTAAATAGTATTAAAATTAAACTAGAAAACCCTATTAAAATTTACGAAGACAATCAAGGCTATATTAGCATAGCAAACAACCCCTCATGTCATAAACGAGCTAAACATATTGATATTAAATATCATTTTGCCAGAGAGCAAGTTCAGAATAATGTGATTTGTCTTGAGAATATTTCTACAGAGAATCAACTGGCTGACATATTTACAAAACCGTTGCCTGCTGCGAGATTTGTGGAGCTACGAGACAAATTGGGTTTGCTGCAAGACGACCAATCGATTGCGGAATAATATTTTTTTTATTTTTCAAATTAAATTTTTGTAAACATATTTTGTCACAATGATCTGATCGGGTTTTTCTGGGTTTTCCCCCTATCCTCGCAGCGAATGCTGGATCAGTTAACACTTCCCAGAATGCACACCACCCACATGTGATAGTTACTAATGAATATTTTTGTTATGTTTATAAATTGTAGACGTTATTTTTGAGGGGGCGTGTTGGAATACCCTATTCAACTACAAAAATAACGTTTAACAACACTACCTTATATTTGACATGTGTGGTCACACTTCCTTTTTTTTCTCGTATGTTTTTCTGCTGTGAGCAAGTCGTGGTGCTGGTGTTGCAAATTAAAAGAATATTAAAACTATAAAATATAAAACTTAAAAACACAAAACTTGACTTATTTATTTTATTTAAAAAGGATACAAACATAAATTACAACAGTTTTGCATATTTATTGAATCTTCCCTTTTACGTAAGAGACTAACAATAAGTTTTCAAATCTTATTCTAAACTGACTACATATCATTTTATGAAATGATTCGTGCTGTGTGGCCTATCAAATTTAACGCTGGGCTGGTTGGTCGAATAAGTTTTCTTGCAAAAGGATTTGGATGTGATGCTAGTTTTTCATTGTATTTAACTTTTTTCTCTGCTATTGTCTCAATGACAAGTTTTATTTGTAAGTCTCGGTGTATATTCTCGTTCCGAAGATACCATGGAGCTCCAGTAATGATTCTCAGAATCCTGGACTGTGCTCGCTGTACTATGTCGATGTTGCTTCTCGATGCGTTGCCCCGTAGCTCGGAGCCATAAGTCCATATGGGTTTTAAAACGGAGTTATATAAGAGGACTTTGTACTTCAAGCTTAGGGGAGAGCACACGTTTATAAGCCAGTGTAGATCCTTTGCTTTTAGTCTGAGGTGCGTCGTCTTGGCCTCTATGTGTTTCCAGGTGCCAGGTGAGCCGCTTGTCCAGATAGGTATTCATCTGTATGTTCATAAGTATTCATAAGTATGTTACGTTATCGGCTTGTGGGATGCGCGTGTGGTTCATTACCAAGGGCGGGCAGCTTTGTTTGTTTAGGGTAAATGTTACCTGTTTGCACTTTTCTTCGTTTACTCGTATGCGCCAATCTGCAAGCCAATGTTCTACACAAGTTAGATGGCGTGCTCGTTGCATCGTAGCTTTTACTGGGCATCTGGATCGACTTAGTATTGCAGTGTCATCAGCGAATGTGGATATCGTTAGCTGGTAGTTTGTTGGGATGTCCGCCGTGTATAGGGTGTATAGAATTGGGCCCAGAACACTTCCTTGAGGCACTCCGGCTTCTATAGTATAATCGTTTGAAGTGCTTGAACTGCATCTAACCGCGAACACTCTTTTATATAGGTAAGACTTTAGAAGCTTATGTATATTTTGAGGCAGCAGTTTGATTATTTTAAACATAAGTCCATCCAGCCATACTCTATCGAATGCTTGTGCAACGTCTTAGAATAGAGCTGTGCAATATTCACGATGTTCAAAGGCAGTGCGAATTTCTGTTGTGATGCGGTTAACCTGTTCGATGGCTCCGTGTTTTGCCCGAAAACCAAATTGGTGCGATGGGAGTGTGTTGTGTGTTTTGAGGTGGGGGCTGATGCGTAGTAGCAGAACTTTTTCAAATAACTTGGAGAGACAGGGAAAGACAAAATACAGCCATCATCATACAGGCCAATAAGCTTACTTACTTGTCAAATTGGTGCGATGGGAGTGTGTTGTGTGTTTTGAGGTGGGGGCTGATGCGTAGTAGCAGAACTTTTTCAAATAACTTGGAGAGTTACACACAACACACACTCCCATCGCACCAATTTGACAAGTAAGTAAGCTTATTGGCCTATGATGATGGCTGTGTTTTTGTCTTTCCCAACTTTAGGGATCATAATTATAACTGATTTCTTCCACTTTTGAGGGAAGTATCAATTTTAGTAATTGCGTTGAAGAGCAAGCAGATTCTTAGAATTGCACACATTGGGAGCTCGATGATCATTTTCGGGATTATTAAGTCGTAGCCAGGCGATTTTCCAGTCTTCAGTTGCTCTTTAATGACTTTCATTATCTCGCTTGGCCGAAATTCTACAGGATCTTGTCAGATGCAGTTAAAGGCGGGAGAGTAAATGATTTGGATTTGGTTGAAATACTTTTTTAAGATGATCAGCGAAGACTCTTGTTCTGTCCGTGTCACTGCGAGACCAGTTTCCGGTAGAGTTACGGAGAGGTACAACCGTTTCTGTTGGTGCCTGTAGGTTCCTGTGGTTTTTCCACCACGAGTTCTTTGTGCCTGTGGGCGTGAGATTCTCGATGTACCTTAGTTGTGTGTCCGCTTCTTCTTTCTTAAGCGCATTGGTAAGTCTGCGGGAAGCTGCTTTTAATCTACTCTTTGCGCCAGGTGATCTGTGCTCCTGCCACTCCCTTCGAAGTCGTCGTTTTTCAAGCACAAGCAGTTCAGTATCTCTACTTGTCTTGTTAAACTTTATACTGCATACATGATTGTCTTGTGGAGTTTACGCTTTTGCTGCTGCAACAAGTATTGATTCTATATCATCAGCAAACTGATCAATGTCTTTCTTGGTTTCCAGGGGGCTAGAAAAGCCGGTATGGGAACAAACATATTTTTTGTACCTCGCCCAGTTGGTCCTGTTGCTTGTGAGCCTATGCGGTCGCTCGATGTGTTGTAGCTGGTACCAAAAGATGAAATAGCACCGGACAGTGATCAGATGAGAGTTCTGGAAGTGCCTCAGCTGTAATCATTGATTGGGATATCCTTTTTGTCATGGCAAAGTCGATCAAATCTGGAAGCTTCATGGGATCGGCTGGCCAGTATGTGGGCGCTCCAGGGGAAACATAGTTTAGTTTGCGTTGCGGTTTGATGATTGCGTTGTACAGCTGTTTTCCTTTAGGGTTCTCTATCCGAGATCCCCAGTACGTGTGCTTGGCATTCCAATCGCCAGCTGCAACAAACCTTTCACCAGACGAGTCAAAAAGTGTTGTGAATTTTTCCTCAGAGATTGTGAAGCGAGGTGAGCAATAGACAGCATCCAGAGTGAGAGCACCGTTATGGCATTGGAGGATTATAGAGGTACATTGTAAGCAGTCTTCTTGCCAATTACCAAGGAAGTGGTGCATAATTCGCAATCGTATTAGTTAGTGCCTCCATGGGCCTTGTCATCCGGGTGATTCGTAAAGTAAAATTTATATCCTGGTATTTGGAAGTTGTACTTTTCGGTAAGGTGAGTCGGCTAAGAACTGAGCAAGTCCTAGCTTGTGCCGCGAAACGCTATTAGCAATCCAGGTAGCGATTATTAAGGGAGTCATTATCCTGTTTTAGAAGAAACGAGCATTTGAATAAGGATGTTTTTTTTCCTCATAAGCTGTTGCATAGTGCATGCAAAAAATAGACCGTAGTTTTAAAGCGAGCGTTTTGAAATTTTTACTAGATCATTATTTTTGTTGCACGCAGATCATGTTTAAGAATCGGCCGGATCGGACCACTAAATTATAAAGCTGCCATACAAACGACCGATATGAAAACAAGTCTTGGGAAACTTTTTTGTTTTCCAAGCTATTGCAACTGAATTCAACAGTTATTCATTTGAAATAGCCATACACGATTTGTAAAAGTTTGGTCCGGATCGGACCACTATATCATATAGCTGGCATACAAACGACCGATATGAAAACAAGTCTTTGTATGCAAAACTTTTTGTTTTCAAGGGTATACCATCTTCGGCAATCCGAAGATAACTTTTCTCACTTGTTTTCTTTCGTTTTTATACCCTTGAAAAAGGGTATTATAATTTTGTTCTCCGACACTATATATATATATATATATATGTATATATATTCTTGATCAGCATCAACAGCCGAGTCGATATAGCCATGTCCGTCTGTCCGTCTGTTTCTATGCAAAAAATAGACAGTAGTTTTAAAGCTAGCGTTTTGAAATTTTTACCAGATCATTATTTTTGTTGCACGCAGATCAAGTTTAAAAATCGGTCGGATCGGACCACTATATCATATAGCTGTCATACAAACGACCGATATGAAAACAAGTCTTTGTATGGAAAACATTTTTGTTTTCCAAGCTATTGCAACCGAATTCAACATTTATTAATTTGACATAGCTATACATGATTTGTAAAAGTTTGATCCGGATCGGATCACTATATCATATAGCTGCCATACAATCGACCGATATGAAAACAAGTCTTTGTATGGAAAACTTCTTCGTTTTCAAAGCTATTGCAACCAAATTCAACATTTATTCATTTGACATAGCCATACATGATTTTTGTTTTGAAGTTTTGAAAGTTCTACGCAAAAAATAGACAGTAGTTTTAAAGCTATCGTTTTGAAATTTTTTCCAGATCATTATTTTTGTTGCACGCAGATCAAGTTTAAGAATCGGTCGGATCGGATCACTATATCATATAGCTGCCATACAAACGACCGATATGAAAACAAGCCTTTGTATGGAAAATTTTTTTGTTCTCCAACCTATTGCAACCGAATTCAACATTTATTCATTTGATATACATACACGATAGCCATACACGATTTGTGAAAGTTTGGTCCGGATCGCACCAGTATATCATAAGCTACCATACAAACGACCGATATGAAAACAAGTCTTTGTATGGAAAACTTTTTGTTTTCAAGGGTATACCATCTTCGGTCTGTCTGCTCTACATTTTTGGTTGGTTTAAATGGATTTTCTAATTTTCCTTTCTGTAGTGGACCTTTTCTCTAAATTCCTCTGGGTCTATTTATTTTATCTATTTTATTTTCTTGAATTTTTTGAGTGTCTAATATTGGATACCCAGCGTATAAGAAAATTTGTGCAGGTGTCTGTCCAGTAGTGTCATGTTTAATTTTATGGTTGTATGTGTGATGGTTTGTTTTTATTTTATTGATTGAATTGATTATTCGAATTCTTTCATTTATTGTTTTGTGTAATCTTTCGACGTCTGCTACCCCGTTTTTTGCTGTATTGAACAGTAATTCGATTTTTTCTTCTTCAAGCCATCGTGGAGAAAACTCCGTCTCTGTCTGCCTTTAGTAATTTGGGTTTACCTAATTGACTAAAAATGCGCATTAATGCGTTTCTGCATCCTATCCAGTCCTTTGTTTTAATTTGCTCAAGTGTAGCAAATTTAGAATAAATATCAATGCAACTGATATAATGTTTTTATTGGAATTGTGGAGTAAAACTCGATTTAGTTAATATTTAATAATTTTATTTAACGTAAGCGTGACTTCGTTATGAGTCGTACGAAGGTTAACTACAGAAGAAAAGAAGATTCCAGAAAAAAGAAAAAGTACTGATTCAGATCAGTGTGACCAAATGTTCAGAATATGGTTGTTACCAAATTAATATACATAAAGTATTTCAATACTCCTTCTCAACAACATATTCAGAAACAATTCATTTCAGTTATACATTTTAAATGCTTGTTTTTCTGTAGGTTTTTTGTTAATATATCTGATAACATATCATTTGTACATATATATTTTACATCAATTTCCTTTTTGGAATAAAGTTCTCTAACATAGTGGTACTTTATGTCGATATGCTTACTTCTATTATGTAATACTGGATTCTTAGCTAAACATAAAGCACTCTGATTATCGCAAAAAATTAAAATTGAGTGATCTATCAAAAAACCCATTTCGTTCAGGAACTTTTCTAAAAATACTGCTTCTCTTGCTGCAATGGACAATGCAACATATTCGGCCTCCGTGCTGGATAATGCCACCAGACTTTGCTTCTTGGACTCCCAGGATATTGGACCAGCTGCGTTTATGAAGGCATATCCACTGTAGGATTTACGATCCGAAGTGTCATTTGCCCAATCTGCGTCGACGTAGCCATGAATCGGTTTACCTGTTGCGTGATAATGAAGCTTTAAGTGTGAGGTGCCCTTCAAATACCTTAGTATACGCTTGGCAGCGACTTCATGCTCCTTATGTGGGTTCTCATTTCTTTGAGCCAGTTTTGCAACTGAATGCATTATATCTGGCCTGGTTGTAATTGCCAAATACATTAGTGATCCTATAAGTGATTGGTAGTCCTTTTCGTTAACAGGCTTGCAGTTAGGATCAGTACATTTAACTTGGAAATTTGCCTCCAAAGGCGTTTCTACCGATTTGCAATCTAACATGTCCCAGGTGTGTAGCATAGTCTCGATATATGTCTTGTGACCTATGGATATGGCTCCAGTTTCACCTTCTCGCTCAACTTCGATGCCCAAGAAATGATTAAGCTGTCCGCTATCTACTACTTTAAACTCTTTGGCAATTGACTCTTTTATACCAATCAAATTATTTTACATGAGCTTGCAATAAGAAGATCGTCGACATATACTGCAATTATATTAATATTGTCCTTCTCATTGCGTGTGTACACACACGGCTCGCTGGCACAGGGAACAAAATGCATTTTTTTGCAAGACTTCATTGAGCTTGGCGTTCCACTCCCTACCGCTCTGTTTTAGTCCGTAAAGTGACTTCTTTAGTCTCAAAACTTTTCCATGATGTTTATTTTCAAATCCATCGGGTTGCTTCATATAGACTTTTTCGCTCAATTCGCTATTTAAGTAAGCTGTCGATACATCCATCTGATGTAGAAATAAGTTATGCTCAACAGCCAGAGATATAATAAGTCTCACCGACGAATATCTGACAACTGGTGAAAACGTTTCAAAAAGTCGATACCATATTGTTGTGCACATCCTTTAGCCACCAACCTCGATTTAAATCGCATCACATTTCCATCCTTATCTCCTTTGATGCCAAAAATCCACTTACTACCGATGGCTTTCTTACCTTCTGGTAAGTTCTGTAACTCCCATGTCTGATTAGCTTCGAGGGCGTCAATCTCCTTCTGAATTGATGCTACCCACTCTTGACTCATTTCAGACTGTGTCGCTTCAGCAAACGTAACAGGTACCTTGACATCTTGAACCTTCATCATATTCAACAAGTTGTATTGTTTTCGTGGACGCCCGGGCTTTCCAGTTTTTATCTTCTTAGGACGACCAGGACCACGAATTTCCCGTTCTTCGGAATCATCGCTCTTCGCACTCGTAAACATCAGAACTATCAGCTTCATTAATCTCGCTGTCAATTTGCTCTTCCTCGAGCACCTCAGCATCTTCTTTGTTGTTGTCCACTGCCAAAATCTGCGAACAATCAACTCCAATTTCGTCAATAAGTGCCGTCTTGTTCTCGCTGTTTCCATTCTTCGGATACCCTATAGTTTCCTCTAGAAAAACGACGTCTCTACTTTCGATTACCTGGTTCGATCCAATGCGCATTAATCTGTAGGCCTTCGCTGTTGTTGAATACCCTATCATCATGCATTCAATGCCTTTTGGCTTGAACTTTCCTGCATGTTTCTTATTTAATGCAATCGCTTTGCATCCAAAGATTTTTAAATGCGATATCGAAGGCTTTTTACCTGTCCATAGTTCAAATGGTGTTTGACTCTTCAACGACCTTGTCTCCGATCTGTTGCGTAGATATGCTGCAGTCCTAACTGCCTCTCCCCACAGGAACTCATTCACTCCTGAATGTATTAGCATGCTCCTTGCCATTTCCACAAGTGTCCGGTTAGCGCGCTCAGCCACCCCGTTTTGCTGCGGGAGGTACGGTACTGTCAATTGCCGCTTAATACCGTTTTCAGATAGGAACTTGAAACTCGTGGCTTATATATTCGCGACCGTTATCGCTGCGAATTGCTTTAAGTTTTTCACCGGTCTGTTTTTCTGCGAACGCGACAAAGTCTTTAAACGCGGGAAGCAATTCATCACGGGTCTTTAAAAAATATACGAACATATAACGCGAATAGTCATCAATAAATGTTGCGAAATATCTTGCTCCACCGGCAGATACTTTGTTCATTGGCCCGCAAATGTCCGAATGCACTAGCCCTAGCACTTTGTCCGCACGATTTTCTGCCATTTTTGAGAATGGTTTCACACAGATTTTACCTTTAGCACAGGTTTCACATGTAATTCAGTCTATGTCCACAACATTTTTGATTGAATTTAAGCCATTGACCATATTGTTCTGCCATCTTTTTTAAGCTCACCATGTTCAAATGACCATAAACGATAATGCCACTTCCACAATTCATCATTTGCACACAAGTACATGCACCGATTGTTCGAAGTATCAACAACAAAAAGATTTCCAGCTTTTCTTGCCACTTCTTCATTTTGACCGTTCTTTATATACGCACTTTGCTTGTGAAAAATTACTTTATACCCTTTTTCAACGGCTTTCGCTACCGATATGAAATTACTTTGCAAGTTTTTACGTAAAGCACATTTTTCAAATTAACGGGACCATTCTTTGTTTTAACGACCACCGTACCGACGCCATCCGAAAATATATAATTTTCTCCTGCAAGTAATATTTTCTCTTTATGCTCTTTAATGTCCGCGAACCACGACCTTTCACAACACATGTGAGCAGTTGCTCCACTGTCCAAGCACCACATTGATTTCGTTAAAACGTCATTTTTATTTACACTTGCAAGCATAGTAAACGACTTCTCTTTTTCAAATGTTTCTATTTCATCATTTTTGTCTTTCACTTTGCACTGCGAATAAAATGACCCTCGCGACCACATCGAAAGCATTTTTTATTCTTCTTTGCATAACTGTTCATTTGCGCCGATCTATTTTTCTTGTCTCCCTTTCCACTGGAGCGCGACACAAATGCTTGCTGCACACAAAATTCCGTTTCGTCCGAACTCACTCTTGGTCTCTCTCCCTCTTCTATAATTTTCACTTTTAAATCAGAGAGAGTCGGTAACTGTCCGCGCGTTTCGATCGCTACCACGAAATTTTCAATTTCTTACCGAGTCCCGACAGCATCAAAATAGTAAGAATATCTTCAGAAATGTCCATATCAATTTCTTTCAGTTTTTCGACGATATCCACAAAATCATTTATGTAATTTTGTACGCACGCACTTTCCGACAAACTCAACCGGAGTAATTTCCTGAACAAGGTAATTTTCCTGGCGGGTCCACGAGGCTTGTACACGTTGAGCTTGTCCCAAGCTTCTTTAGAACTAGCGCAGTTTTTAATCAAATTAATTTCTGAAGCCTTCACGCACAGCAATATTGTTGCTAGTGCTTTTTCGTCTAGTTCGTCGAATTGGGCTCCTTGTTCAACTGTGTCACTTTCTTGCTTCACGCGTCTTCCGCACACTAACGACCACGTACCTGAGTGCACAATACACTCTTCATTTGCACCGACCATACAGCGTAATTTTCGCCGTCCAATTTGTCGATCGCACACAACCCTTGTCCGCTCATGTTTATAAAAAATGTACAAGCTAATTACAAAAAGTAATTATATTCCACTTGATCACACACAATTATTAAAGTCTTAACTACTCCCATAACCTATTGGAATTGTGGAGTAAAACGCGATTTAGTTAATATTTAATAATTTTATTTAACGTAAGCGTGACTTCGTTATGAGTCGTACGAAGGTTAACTACAGAAGAAAAGAAGATTCCAGAAAAAAGAAAAAGTACTGATTCAGATCAGTGTGACCAAATGTTCAGAATATGGTTGTTACCAAATTAATATACATAAAGTATTTCAATAGTTTTCTATCAGATGAATAAATAAATACCACAAATATTTTTTCGGCAATGTTCTCAGGGTTAGGTGTGATTTTAAAAGTCATTTTGGGGTTTCTATGCTCTGCTTTAGCCAAATTGCATATTTTGCATTCGTTTATTATAATTTGAATTAGTAGTTGGCTTTAAATAATTTTCGCATTTTCTGTATACCTGGGTGAAAAAGATTTTCATGTGATTGAGGTATGATTTCTTTGAATTCGGCGTATAAGCCAATGTTCTTTAATAGGAAAAGACTGCGAATTACCTTTGTGTAGGTGGTATTATTAATTTTAATGTGTCATTACATCATATTGAATTGGGGTTATGTAGTTACCGAATATTATTGAATGCTATACTTTATTTTTATCGGATTTAATAAAGTTTCTTTGTTTTTTGAAATAATTTATTGGTTTTTCTGTTAAATGACCGAAGTTGCTATTGTCTTCTTCTGCACTATGTTGAGAAACTTCACTATGATGATTTTCTTTAATTTTATTTCTTGATAATGCATCGGCAACTGAATTTCCTTCTCTTTAATATAATCGATTTGAAATTGGTATTCGTTTAATCAAGCTCTCCATCTTTGTAACTTAGCATTCGGTTCCTTTAAGGTGTAGCATATTGAACTAACCTACCCTAACAATACAATAAATGATTGGGTATAACTTAGCGTCAATACATTGTGACACTTTGTCATAATAAATATAAATATATAAATATACAAAAAGACCACCAAAACTACGTAAGCAATCCAGCGCCCCAGTAATACGATCTAACGCTTATACATAAGCCGATCGCGGAGCGTGGGAATGCTGAGCATGCACTTTGCAGCTCAAGAGGTCAATGCCTTCTGCATACATATGTAAATGTATAAATATAAGAAAGAATAAATAGATATAAGCAATGTATGTGCGGGTTAGCTGAACCCAACTTCAGCACACTTTAATTATTCAATAAATGAACCTCGAAAGAACAAGAGGGCCCCAGAACATGGCGACCGTGACAGGACACGAAGGACCCTACTAGGACCCTACTAGGACATCACTAGGACCCTACTAGGACTCTACCAGGACATCCCTTGGACGGCATCTTTAACACAAGGACAAGCTCTGTGATTGGGACGCCATCAATGCGGCTGTCACGAATGTCAACTGCGCCACACGGATAGCTGCTCCATTGGTTCCCACTCCATTGGATACTGCATCATCCTGGACACCACATCGATGCAGCCTGGATCATCCTGGACACCGCATCGGTCTGTACCCATACGAAGATTTCGGTAATTCCGTAGCAGGAAGAATTCTATGCTACAAGAAGTTATTTGTATTAACTAAAAACATAATAATTGATGGCGGAAGAGCCACAATTCTCAACCGCACAGCCCACGACGTGGCACAGGGACTTGCCAACGTTGGAAGAAGCTCTGCAGCAAAATCCTGCAGATGGACCACGCCCACTCACAATAGCTGAGTACCGGGCTAGGCAGGAAAGGAAGGAACCGAAGCACAAACGCTCCGGACAAAGGGTGAAGCTACTTAGGCAACGCCGACTGGTCAAGGAAATGACCCAGTTGGCCAGAGACGAGGCATCCCGACAACGCTACAAAGAGCGTCTTGAGGACATCGAGCCAGATTTCGCAAGGTGCGAAACAACGCAAACGGGCTGCATAAATAAATGCCAATGCCCCAATTTGCCTTAATTTTAATTTCTAAACCCAAGCCGATGCGGAAACCGCTGCTTGAAAAACACTAATATCTATTGGCTTTACTAACAATGCGGTTGGACAATTTTTTTATATTGTAAACAAATATGGGAGCCAACCACATTTATTAACAACTAATATTTCCACGTCTCCGCTACTGAGTATATATATATATTCAGCTGCAAAAATTTTTTTTAATGACGAAGAATTTTTATCTTCATTAAACGTAAACATTTTTTATTTTTGATTTTCTAGAAGAATAAATAAATATCACAATAATGAAAAAACTCATAAATAGAAAATCTCATTTTTTTTCTTCTCCTTCAAACAAAACGTTTCATTGAAAATAAAAAAAAAAATGGGATGGTTTAGCATTCTAGTGAGGCAAAGGCCAATACTGCCAACGTAAAAATTATAGATCACACAGACGATATAAATGCGTTGTGGATCTTATTGCTGATTATTACAATAGTACTACTTCTACAATTTCTGCTTACAATTTATGTTAAAACATAATAAAATCATTAAAGACGTTACATAAATAGGCAAATCGTTTAGACCAGATTTAAAAAAAAAAAAATAATATGGATTAGAAGAAAGCTTAATAAAAACTTTTTCTTAGAAAAGAATGGAATGGAGCAAATAGCGATACGAATAGACGAATTTCGTTTCAAGTTCGATAAGTCTTATAAATGTATCAATAGACGCAATAATAAAACCGAAACTCTGAAAAATCATATAGAGATAATAGTAGGTGAATATAATAATATAGTTACATTAGTAAATAAATATGCAAATAGGCTCACATCTGAACATAATAACAAATGTTTAAGGGTTATAAAATCCCTAAACACAAGATTAAATAACATCAGAAAAAGAAGGCATATTCTGATAGATGTACCCAGAAAGTCTAAGTCAATTGGTTGAATTCAACACAGACCAGTTCAAAGAACTAGACGAATCTGTTCAATCAAGCGGCGCTGAGTCCGATAGTGACATTGAAACGCTAGAAGGAAGCGACCGAATTGAATTTAAATCTGAACCAATAACAATTTCTGAATGGCACAGACGTTGATAGAATTTATCAGGCTAGCCACATCTCTGATACCAGAGTTTGATGGTAATCCAGAAAATCTACAAAGTTTTTGGATGCTCTAGGTCTACTAGATAGCTTAAAGGGCACACATGAAGCGACAGCAATAAGCCTAATAAAACAAAACTTAAAGGCCATGTAAGAAACCTTATAGGTAATGAGCAGACGATTGCTGCAATCATTACCCAACTGTCAAGTGCAGTAAAGGGAGAATCAGTGATATCCCCAACTGAATCTACAACAGAGAAATAAAACGGGCAAATAAGACACCCAAGAGGTGGAGAAACTGACAAAGGCCCTTGAAGAATCAGTGAAGGTCTCAGCCAATCCTTAGCAAAATAAAGCCAAATCTACAACAGCTGTAAAAGCAATGACACAGAATTGCTCAAAGGAAACTATCCAAACAGGCATTCACAAACATGAATGATGCCATCTCCCAAATTGCATAGTTGCTGAGATAACAGGTGAAAGTAACACTGTACTCTGTTATCGACGAGGTGCAAGCGAGCCGGGTAACAATAAAGGGCGCCCGGGGACGTTGGAAGAAATAACCACCAACGTAGCAACAGGCAGCAATAAACAGTAATAATAACTATAATAACCGTGGAAATTAGACGAGGCAAAAATCAAGGGAGGCCACGACTACAACAACGGAAAAGCAATAAAAAACAAGGTAGAATCGCGTAAAAGCCGTTGGAAAACTAACTAGAACCCTTCGGAAACAGCCAATAAATGTAAAAAGTTCATTTCCATCAATTATAGTCTTAATATATTCGTAACTTTCTATAATCATTCAACTGAAAATAAACTAACATTTCTCATAGATACTGGTGCAGATATCTCACTTTTGAAAGTAAATTCTGATAACTTCATAATTCAAAATGGAAAAAATAATAAACATCGAAGGCATAGGCCAAGGTGTGATAAAGTCTCAAGGAACAACCTTAATAGAACTCCAATCAACAAAATATATTATTCCACATGAATTCATTGAGCAAACCCAAATGTTTGCAATACCATGTGATGGAATAATAGGCATTGATTTTCGAAAGAATTCAATTGTCAACTAGAATTCAAACCAAGTGAAGACTGGTTTATAATTAGACCCCAAAATTTAAATTATCAATATATGTTCCTGGAAAACTATATAGCGCTTTAATAACAATACAGTTCTTCTGCCAGCCCAGATCACAAGTTATTCGGAAAAATAGACATTAATGTTATAAATGATTTCATATTTGTTCCTAATCAGAAATACACAGTGGGATTTATGTTGCAAATACAATAGCAGCATCAAACATGTATACGTTCGACTTCTAAATACAACTAATTTCGACCAAGTGGTCAAAGTAAATAAAATACAATATGAAAAATCTAAAGATTATGACATTTCCTAATACCGACACTGGAAATAGAAGCGAGCAAATACTTTCAAAACTAAAGAAAAATTTTCAGACCAATTTAAAAATCAATTAACAGAATTATGCACACGTATAGTGATGTGTTCGGACTGGAAACCAGACAATATCAACAAATAATTTTATAAACAAACATGTAAGACTTAAAGATGATGAACCCATTCCTATAAAAAACTATAAAGCCCGCATAGCCATATTGAGGAAATTCAAAAACAAGTAGAAATTAATAAGCGACAAAATCGTCGAGACCGTCTGTATCTGAATATAACAGCCCACTCTTGCTAATTTAAAAAAATCATTACCAAATTACAGAAAAATAGCGATTAGTAATTGACTATCGTCAAATAAACAAAAAACTTCTTTCTGACAAATTTCCCTCCTAGAATTGAGACATTTTAGATCAACTAGGTCGAGCTAAATGCTTTCATGCCTTGACTTGATGTCAGGTTTCTACACCAAATAGAACTTGAGGAAAATCTGAATATAACATCCTTTTCAACGAGCAATGGCTCATATACTTCACGCGATTACCATTTTGGTCTTAAAATAACACCAAATTCATTTCAGAGGATGATGACTATATCATTCTCGGGATTTAGAACCTCTCAGGCATTCCTTTACATGGATGACTTAATGGTGATAGGATGTTCGAAAAACAAATGATTAAAAACTTAACTGACGTTTTTTAATGTATGTGGAAATATAACCTAAAAGTTGCATCCAGAAAAATGTTCATTTTCATGCACGAGAAATGACATTCCTGGGTCACAAATGCATGACAGACAAGGGTATTGCCAGATGGCAGAAAATGAGCGATCAAAAAAAAATTATCCTGTCCTCGCCGGTGATACGGACGGTGCGAGACGATTTGTAGCATTCAGCAACTATTATCGTCGAATTATAAAGAGACTTCGCCGACTATTCACGGCACATAACTAGATTGTAAGTAAAAAGGAATGTCCTTTTGAATGGTCAAGCGCAGATACCGGGAACGCATTCGAATGCCTTAAAAAAGAAAATCTTATGCCCCACACTATTACAATGTCCTGGATTTTTTCGCAAAGAATTTTGCAATATAACGGATGCTAGGAAACAAGCTTGCGGGCGGTTCTAACCAGAACCGTGACGAGTTCAACTCCCAATAAGCTTATGCATCACGTTCATTTACAAAGGAGAAAGCAATAAAATTACAACGGAACAAGAACTGAGTAGCAACATTCATTGGGCAATTGCCCATTTAGGACCATACATTTTATGGCAAACATTTCAGGACTAAAACGGACCACAGACCATTAACGTACCTATTTTTCTATGACTAATCCCGGTTCTAAATTAACTCGCGCGGTTAGAGCTTGAAGAATACGACTTCACAGTAGAATACCTAAGGGAAATATAATTTTGTAGCAGACGCACTCACATAGTAAATAAAAGGAACTCGGAGACATGCAACATCAGGTCTGAAAGTCACTGCCAGGCAACAAAGTAGACAAAGAAAACTGTACAGTGACAAATAAGGGACTATTGCCTAGGCAAAGTATCCAAAATGTATCTAAGCCCAACATACCACTGAAGTCATAACAAACTGATGAAGTACGAAAAGTAGTGACCTTGCAAATAGCAGATCTATTTGTTTACTAAAACGAGGAAGCGAGATAAAGTTGTAGAATTGATGTTGACGATTTATATACCAATGGAATTTTGATTTAGGTCAGTTCTTCCAAAGGCTTGACATGCAAGCCGGTACTACTAAAAAATCAGCCAACTCAGAATTGGCACCATGTGAAAAAATCTTTGAAACCATTTCAATAAATCGATTTCAAAAATGGGGCAATATAAAATGAAATCATTAAGTGGCGCTACTCCAGCCGGTGACCATTATAAAAACTGAAAAAGAGAGATACAATCGATACTGCCTACATATCGCGGCGATCCAATTCAAGGAGGTCATACGGGCATTACAAGAACGCTGGCGAAAATAAAAAGACACTATTATTGGAAAAATATGACTCGTCATATAAAGAGTACATACGCAGATGTCATAAATGCCAAAATGTCAAAAACAACGACACATACAAGACCCCAATGACTCACACGAAACCCCAACAAATGCGCTTTTGATATGGTGATAGTGGACACAGTTGGTCCACTACCGAAGAATCAGAATATGGCAACGAATACATCGTCACTAATAATAACGATTTGACGAAGTATCTAGTAACCATACCTGTAGCGAATAAGGCGCAAATACTGTCGCAAAGCTGTATTCGAAGATTTTATACTAAAGTACGGTCAATGAAGACGTTCATTTCGGACATGGGTTACCGGAGTATATAAAACAATGTAATTCAAAATATGTAAATATATGAAGATTAGAAATCTTACATCCACTGCATATCACCGCCAGACTTGCGGGACAATCGAACGAAGTTAGAACATTCAATGAAGACATTCGTTCATACATCTCTTGCAGATAAAACTGATTGGGACGTTTGGATACAATACTTTACATATTGTTTCCAACACAACACCGCCCGTCATGCACCAATTATTGTCCATGTGAACTAGTCTTTGGAAGATTACCGAGGCAGTTCGCAAAATTTAATAAAAAAGATAGGATAGAACCACTATAAATAAGAAGATTGCTCAAAGGAAATAAGATTTAGATTAAGTAAGCATATAAAAGAGCTAAACTTATGTTGAAAAAGCTAAGTCTTGTAGAAAACACTTTTATGATAAGAAAACTGCAGATTTTCAATTAAAAATAGGAGATAAAGTTATACAGAGAACGAGATCAGGGTCAGTGAGTTGGATCCAGTATATCTAGGCCCTTATACTGTTGTGAAACCATAGAAGACAGAGATAACATAGTAATTAGAGATACAAAACAAAAGAAGCAAAAAGTACATAAGGATAGACTAAAAATATATAATCAGTGAAACGTTTTCATTTCACTTAAGAAAAGGTCTGATCAACCTCAAAAAAAAAAAAAAAAATAATTTTAATTATTTTTTCCTTCTAAGAAAATTAAAAAAGTCTAAGCGCATAAATCCAAAAATAACGTAATTCAACATAAATTTTTGTATTATTCTGTCATTATACAAAATGCTTTGAAGGACAAAACATTGCTAATAGTTAATAAGAAAAATCAATAAATAAGCTAATAAGAACTAAATGACTACATATATTACGTCATTTCTTTAAAAGAGAGGTACGCATATTAGACTAACCTACCCTAACAATACAATAAATGATTGGGGTATAACTTAGCGTCAATACATTGTGTGCTTTGTCATAATAAATAAAATATATAAATATACAA
>JAECWL010000110.1:0-14548 GCA_018150545.1 Drosophila ercepeae | reverse complement strand
TAAATCAAATGTGCATCTTAAGGAATAAAGGTATAAAATTGTGGGAGATGTAGATTTGAGAGGGATTTTTATCTAAGGTTGTCCTTATGGACCACCTTCCCAATTAGGACAGACGTTCCCATGCCTGTTTTCTACACGTTCTTCTTAGATTGCGGTTAGATTCCCTAACCTTTGTAGTTTTGAGACCTTTCACCTACCTTAAAATTCGGTTTTGCCTAGTATACTCATCTCAGGTTAGCCTGCTGCTCTTTTGTGATACTGGTATTTTTTTGCCAGTCTCTGAGCGTCGCTGGCAGAATGTAACGCATATTTGGGTTGTAAGTTTGTGACTGAATGTAACGTTTTGTTATACTTACCGTGGCTCTCGGCGATGAGCTCGACGGTGCCGTTAACTTGAATTGTCAATTTTAATGCACCTAGCTATCTCCCTGGGTTTATACTATTGCGTACTGGCCTATTGGTGAACTTTGAGAATCATCCACACAGGTTAAGAATAACTTTGATCTGTGGAGGGATAACCATATGCAGCATTTCACCAGCATATGAGGGAATTGGGGTGACACCCAGTTCTTGCTTCTTGGGGTGCCTGTTGTACTTAGCCTTGCAGCATGTCTTACAATTTATAACCACCTCGCTGGCGAGTTTTGTCATGTTTGGAAAATAGTAGTCCTGAAGGACTTGCTTAACATTTTCCTGGCTGCCCTATGGGCGTATTAACATGTGATAATTTCCCTCTGATCATTAGCATCAGTGATATCATTCACGAAGTTTTTGCAATGCCAAAACTTGGTTGATGGGAATTCCATAACTAAGGCATGCTGGATGCATGCTAGAGTGGAGGTTGCAGTAAATAGCATTGACAATATTTACGTTTACAACTTCTTTAATCAATCCTAACAGCGAGGTTTTATTATCAAAGTTGATAATATGTCGGTTTTTGTTTGCAAAAACAATAAGACGTCGCCGTGAGGGCTGGCCTGCCTCCTCCAGGATTATTTGATTCCTGTAGCAGTTTAAAAGTTTATCGGTGGTTTCGACCGTGTAGGTCAGCGACAGTCTACTGTGCACAGTGGCTGCGTCGGAATAGGGTTCATTTTCCAAGGCATTAATTTTTTGACGGGACAAGGCACGGTCACAAATTTTTTGTCAAATTCAATAGCGACCTTTTTGACATGTGTTGGCCGTGCTTTTTTAAAGTGCCATTCTCTCCCTTAAGTATGGAAGTAAGTGGTCCAGCTAGCGAAGCGAAGTCTTTGACAAAACTTCTGTAGTAACTAGCCAATCTAAGAAAAGACCTGAGGCTGAATAAAGTTTTTGGTTCAGTGTACTCTTGTATGGTTTTTACCTTTTCCGGATCTGTTTTCGCCCGTTTGATGTGACAATAAAACCTAAAAATTCAACACTTTCTTTGAAGAATTTGGGTTTTTCTGGGGCCACTCTCATGTTGGCCTGACACAGGCATTTAAGAACTGTATCAATGTGTGTGACGTGGTCCGCATCATTTTCGGAGAAAATTATTACATCGTCTACATAGACGTAATAAATTTTCAATTTGTTCGCGAAGCATTCTTGAATCCGCCGTTTATGGAGAAAGCTGTTTTTCAACTTTTTTGTCAACAACCCGTGTGGGGTTGCTGAATGGCGACCTAGAAGGCCGAATAATGCCATCCTTTAACAGCTGTTTGATTTCTGTGTTAACAAAAACTGTTGCTCCCATAGGATAAGGATATAGCTTCGAGTATACGGGTTTGTTAGTCTCCGTACGAATTGTGGCAATGATCGAAGTGTTAAATGGAAGCGCCTCGTTAGAGTGCGAAAACACTTGTTTCCTCTTAAGGATAATTTTTTTAAACTCAGCTTTTACTGAACTTGGGACTTCCACGTCATCGATATTTGTGAAGTCCACAGTATCTCATTCGTGATATTTTAACTTTTCAGATACATTTCCATACCTGATTGCGCTGTTGGGTAGATCTAATGCCGCTCCGGCCTGGGTGTTAGAAAGTCGAAACCTATTATGGCATCAAATGTACAAATAGTGTCAAGTAAAAGAATGGGGCCTAAGCCATAAAAATTTTTTTTTTTTTTTTTTTTTACTCTGCTTTTATTTATTGGATCCTCTTAAATAAGAGCTAACAATAAGTTTAAAAATCTTAACTAATACAATTTTCCTAAACAGTCGTTTTAACTAATCCAACTGTTCCGTGTTTAAGCGTCCCTAAAGATTTATTCGCTGGGTTGGTAGGTCCCTTCGTCGGAGACGGGAACGATCGCTGAGCTGGGGTTAGATTTCGCGCTAGGTGGTTGGGGTGCGAGGAAAGCTTGCCATGATATTTTTTCGTTAGCTCTTTGATTTCATTGGTGACCGTTGGAATATTTAAATCTTGATGGATGTTTTTGTTTCGAACATACCACGGTGCCCCAGTGATAGTTCTCGGGATCTTTGTCTGTGCCCGCTGTATGATGCCAATATGGCTGTTGCTGGCGTTGCCCCATAGCTGTGAACCATAGGTCCAGATTGGTTTCAGTACTGCGTTGTAAAGTAAGACCTTGTGGTCCGGCCGGAGCGGAGAGCCAGCGTTGATGAGCCAGTGTAAGTTGTCTGGCTTTGGAGCTTAAGATGAATTTTTTTCGCTTGAATGTGTCTGCGCCTTAAGTCTCTATCGAGGTGTACTCTAGGTACGTTACCTCATCTGCTTTCGGGAGTGGTATGTTGTTCATCAAAAGTGGTGGGCAATCTTGTCTGTTCAGCGTAAATGTCACGTGCTTGCATTTTTCCTCGTTGACTTTTATTCGCCAGTCAGAGAGCCACTTCAGTGGCTATGAGGTGCAATGCCAGCTGTGTTGTAGCTTGGATTGGGGACCTGAACGGCTAAGGATAGCTGTGATCGTCGGCAAACGTGGACACTGTTAGCCGACTATTTGTAGGAATGCTTGTGGTATAGATGGAGGTATAAAGTTGGCCCAAGAACGCTGCCTTGGGGGACTCCAGCCTTAATTTCGTGGTCAGTGGAAGTAGTAAAGGTACACCGCACTTAACTTTCTGTTATATAGGTATGAGCTTAGAAGTTTGTGTGTAGCTTTGGGTAGAGCTGTTTTAACTTTAAATATTAGGCCGTCTAGCCAGACTCTGTCGAATGCTTGGGATACGTCTAGAAATACAGTACAGTACAGTATTCTTGATTTTCAAATGCAGTTCTTATCTCCGCTGTTATCCGATTCACTTGTTCAATGGTTCCGTGGCTTGTGCGAGTTCCAAATTGGTGGGCTGGGATTATATTGGGGGCTCTCAGGTGTGGATTCAGTCGGATTAGCAGGCATTTTTCGAATAGTTTCGACATACAGAGAGTAGGCTTATTGGTCTGTAGGATGAGGGAACTGTGTGGTCCTTACCAGGCTTCGGAATCATTATGATTATCGACTTCCTCCATCGTTGTGGAAAGTAGCCAAGTTTTGTGATGGCATTAAAGAGCTGCGTTAGGTAGCCAACTGCAGAATGTAGGAGCTCGATGATCATTTCCGGGGTAATCAGGTCGTAGCTAGCGGATTTTTTGGGCTGATATTTTCTTTAATTATGTTTGATATTTCTTTTGGACGAAACACAATTGGGATGTTGCTGGTGGCGGATTGCGTTTGAAGTCGGTAGCGCAATTGTGCTAGTAGCCTCGTTTGGCGTAAATACATTTTGTAGGTGAGCGGCAAATGTGGTGGCTCTGTCTGATCACTACGTGCCCAGCCGCCTGAGGAATTCCTTGTGGGCAAAACGGTTCCAGTCGGTGGGGAAGGGCTGGGGGGCTCTCCACAGTGACTTATGATTGGTACCTGTTGGTGAAAGTTGCTCTATATATCGGATCTGAGCGTACTCTTCCCTCTGTTTCAGAGCGTTGGTCAGCTTCCGTGTGGCTATTTTTAGCTTTTGTTTTGCAGATGGTGATCTGGAGGATTGCCATTCTCTACGTAAGCGTCGTTTTGCGTGGACGAGTTGCTCGATTTGTGCGTTAGTCTTATTCGGATTAACCGTAACGTTTGTGGTTTTAGGTGTTGCATTTCGTACCGCTTCCGTAAAAATGGATTCCAGTGTTTCTGTGCAGCTCTCTATATCAGGTTTCGTATTGAGTTTTGGGTTTAGCTCAATGTGCGAGCTTATATATTTTTTATACCTTAGCCAGTTCGTCAGTCTGTAGGGTGGTTTTACGCTTTCAGCATACCGGCTGAGATGAATTAGCACAGGCGAGTGATCAGATGACAGATCTGGTAGACATTCAGCTCTAACGAAACTGCGAGGAATATTTTTCGTGACTGCGGAAGTCAATCAAGTCAGGCAGCTTATTGAGGTCTGATGGCCAGTATGTGGGACTCCTAGGGGAAACATGATCTAGTTTATTAGTGGCTTTAATTAAAGCCTTATAAAGCTGTTTTCCTTTGGATTCACAAGGCGCGATCCCCAGTGAGTATGTTTAGCATTGTAGTCGCCTGCTGCAATGAAGTGTGGTCCTAGTGCATGGAAGAAATCCAGGAATTGGTCTTCCAATATTGTGAAACGAGGGGGCAGTATACGGCCGCTAGTGTGAGGTGAGTGTTGTCCTCCAGCTGTATGTTGATAGATGTGGCCTGTAGATGAATTTCAGCAAACTCTTTGTAAAAGTGGTGCTTCATACGGTTCCTAATTAGAATGCCGGTCCCACCGTGTGCTTTACCATCGGGGTGATTTGTACCATAGAAGTTGTAATCTCTTATTTGAAAGATGTATTTGCTCGTAAGATGAGTCTCCGAAAGAAGCATTACGTCGATATGCTTCTCATGGAGGAATTGAGCTAGCTCAAGCATTTTTGTTTACTTTACTGGAGCCATGAATGGAACTCACAGTGAATGGAGAGTCGACAAGAGTTATTTTTTTCAGCTCCTTTAGGGGCTTTATATAATTTTTTGCCGCAAGCGGGACCTTCCTCCAAAAATTAATAATGTCATTGGACTCGAGTAGTCACTGTCGTCGTCAATCGCAGTAAGAGCGGCTGCAGCCGCGTTTTGCATTATCATCCTCTTCCTCCGCTTTGGCGGCTTGTTCAACCTAAATACCCTCTGGCGCCTTTGGCCAGAATTTCTCTCAGAAAAGTTTGATCTTTTTAGGGGCATGTTTATTACTTCCCTGCCTAAAGTTCGTGGGATGTCGAAATTTTGAGAATGATGGATCTATGTCCATAGGTTCTGGGGATTGATCTTGTTGTGTAGATCAGGGACCTAGTCATTATGTTTGCGCCATGAACTGGTATTTTGATTCTTGTTTGGCTTTTTTGAAATAATGGGGGTTTTTCTGGACCGCGGACGGCACAAAATTTTGCTTTGTTTTTCAGGCGTACGGTGTTAGGCTCTTGTGGAAATCAGTATTCTGATTTCTTTGCTCCACCGCCTTCGTTCGATACTGGCCTCTGTCCTCTCTTGCTAATGCCAGAGCTGCTGGCAGGTCTTTGGGCTGTGCTGGAAACACAACAGCCCTTAGGGATTTTTTTAGACCTGAAATAAATACATGTAGGCATCAGCCCTAACCTCTGTGTTAAGCAATGTGGCTCTTTCGTCGTCATATGTGATGACAATTTTGTTTGTAACGAGGGTCAATTTTCGTTCGACCTCGTCGTAGTACTGCATTAGGGTTAGCTCGCCCTGACGGACAGACTCAAGACCCTGTCGTAATATACGCAAGGATGTTTTGTCTGCATAGGAGCAGTCTAATCTAGCCAAAATGGCGTGAAAATTAAGCACTGTGTTATGTGAAACTAGCAGCGCGCGCTAGGCCTTTAATTTTGTTTCTAATAATTGTAACGGCTCTGTAATGTCCGCTACTGTCTGGATAATCTTTGAATAATTCAAAAGCATCGGTGGCCGATTGCCTCCATGCCACGTATTCATCCTGTATACCAGTAAATTCTGGAATTGACTTCACAATGTGTAAAGGTGTATCACACGGTGTTGCTCCCGGTTTTACAGCTACCCTCTACCGTCATTATCCCATATGCTAATGAGCTTAAGGTGTTTCTCAGCAAGCACGAAATTGATGTTATACTTATTTCAGAGAAACTCCGCCACGTCGGATCCTACCTCAATATGATAGGTTACAGCTGCTATCGAGCAGATCACCCAGGAGGTCGCCACAGAGGAGGAGCTTGTATCCTAATCCGGCAGGGATTAGTGCACTATCACCTACATTCGATCACAACGAATCACCTACAAATGGCGACGGTAAAAATTTCCACTAATTTGGGCGAAATTACGGTGTCAGCTGTGTACCTTCCTCCAGGCCTGCCTTGGAATTCCTCTGAGTTTGATAATCTCCTTGGTCAACATGGTCAAAAGTTTATCATTGGAGGTGATTTTACCGCTAAGCATCGCCTCTGGGGTAGTATAAGAGCGAGTGTTCGAGGCTCAGCACTTCACGATGTTCTTTCCGGCAGCTCAACTCAAGTTCTGGCTACAGGCAGACCCACTCACTACCCGTATAACACGAGGAATGTACCTTCATGTATCGACTTCTTCTTGTACAAAGGTATAGCTAACAGTCTACTATCAGTACGCGAAGAGTATGACCTATCTTCTGGTCACTTGCCGCTGATCGCTTCACTAATAACGTCACCTGATAGTACCGCCCCTATTAGGATGCTCGTTCCACCTGGTGCGAATATAAGGCTTTTTCAGTACGAACTTAACAATGCCTTTAACCTCAATACAGAGACAAATACAGCAGACGATATCGAGAAAGCGGTTGAAATTTTTATGAAGAAGATCAAAGATGCAGCTCAAATTGCAGCTCCTGGCGGCGCAGTTCACCTAAGCAATGTGCGTAGCAGCATCGCTCTCTCCGGAAGCAGTAGGACTCTTAACACTCAAGAAACGTCTCCAGCGTGAGTTCATCAGGACCAATGACCCAATAATTGACAGACCGTACCGAAGGATATCAAATCGGGTGAGAAAAGTACTGGCCAACCTGAAAAGAGAAGCAACGACGCGTTCCTCGGGAAAGCTACTGCCAATGGATAATTGACAGACTGTACCGAAGGATATCAAATCGGGTGAAAAAGTACTGGCCAACCTGAAAAGAGAAGCAACTGACGCGTTCCTCGGGAAAGCTACTGCCAATGGAAACTAAAATTCGCGTTCTGGAAGCTCACGAAGAGATTCAAGAGACAAGTTGCTCCAAAGTTTCCAGTTCGTAACCCAGATGGGACTTGGGCAAAATCACCTCAGGACAGAGCTGAAGCGTTTGCCAGAAACCTGGAGGAAAGATTCCAGCCGTTCGAGACAGCATCGCCAAGACGAGTACAACTGGTTGCTGAATCCCTAGAAGTCCCATTCCAGATGGCTCTTCCTGTAAAGCCTATTAAACTCACGGAAATGGAAGATGATATCAAATCCCTTTGCAACAAGAAGGCTCCTGGTGCGGATCCCATCGACAACCGCTCCATTAAGTTGATGCCCCACAGAGCTTTGTTATTCCTTGTACTAATTTTCAACTCTCTTCGACTGGGACACTTCCCAAGCGCCTGGAAGAAGGCGAATATCATTATGCTCCATAAAAGTGGGAAGCCAGCCGAGGAATTAGACTCCTATCGCCCAATAAGCCTGCTTCCAGCATTTGGCAAATTACTTGAGAGGTGCATCCTGAGAAGATTGCTCGAGTCCCGAAAGGTCCAGAAAGCTATTCCAAAGTTTAAGTTTGGTTTTAGACTCAGGCATGGCACACCTGAACAGCTACACCGCGTGGTGAACTTTGTACTGGAAGGTTTCCTATGGAAAGGAGTACGTCGTTGGAGCTTTTCTGGACATCCAGCAGGCTTTCGACAGAGTGTGGCATGAAGGAGTTCTGCACAAGCCTAAAAGGCTACTAAATCCTCAGCTCTTTTGATAATAAAAGCTTCCTCCACGAGCGATCCTTTAAAGTAGTACAGGACGGACTGTCCTCCCAAACAAAAAGAGTCAGAGCAGGTGTACCAGGGAGTGTGTTAGGTCCAACACTATATAGCCTGTATACGCACGACATGACCTCAGCTGATCTCGGTGTCACTCTGATAAGCGACTTACATTTCAACGCCATGTAACGGATGTAACTCGGCGGCTCAAAACAAAGGCGAACAGCATGGCTTGGCTCCTTAGGCCTGGAAACAAACTTCCAGTTTCCAACAAGGCCAAAATTTATAAGGTTGTCATGGCTCTATTTGGAAATATGGCATCCAAGTGTATGGTATCGCCGCAAAGTCGCACCTCAACAAAATTCGTGTGGCTCAGTCGCAAATCTTGCGTAAACTATCTGGAGCGGCTTGGTACATCCGCAACAAAGACATTGAACAAGAGCTAAGGTACCAAGGATTGGCGATGTCATAAACAAACAAGCAACCGCGTAGGTTAATAAATTGGGAATCCACCCAAACCAGTTGGCTTGAAAACTCTTGATGAGGAGACGTGTATTGGGACTGAGGGCGAGAAGGAGGCTCCTGGCATTCAGCCAACAGATCTGCCGAGAAGATATATAAGTTAATTGATAAAATTAATTCATGCCTCTAGACTCCCTAATTAGGTTGAAGATGAAATATGTAAATACTGATTGAAATTATGATACTCTGCAGTATAAGTTACTACAAACAGTAACAGTGGACTGCTATGTAAATAAATACAATTTTTATATATAAAAAAAAGAACATCTGCCGCTTCAATACGCAAATGTTTTAATTGTTGATTAATTGCATTGATTTGCAGTGTTAACTTACATATATACTTTGTGGGGTCGGAGATGCTTCCTTCAATGCGTAACACATTTCTGGACAAAATTATAATACCCTCTGCAAGGGTATAACAAGTGAGAAAAGTTATCTTCGGCTTGCCGAAGATGGTATACCCTTGCAAATCTTTACAAAATTGCAATAAGTACTTATGTAAAAATCATAAGTCGTTTAAAAATTATTGGTATGGCTATGTCAAATGAATAAATGTTGAATTCGGTTGCAAGAGCTTGGAAAGCAAAAGTTTTCCATACAAAGACTTGTTTTCATATCGGTCGTTTGTATGACAGCTATATGATATAGTGGTCCGATCCGGACCAAACTTTAAAAATTATGTATGGCTACGTCAAATGAATAAATGTTTAATTCGGTTGCGATACCTTGGAGAACAAAAAAGTTTTCCACACAAAGACTTGAAATCTGATGATCGTTTGTATGGCAGCTATATGATATAGTGGTCCGACCCGAACCACTATTTTTTAAAATCGTGTATGGCTATGTCAAATGAATAAATGTTGAATTCGGTTTCAATAGCTTGGAGAACAAAATAGCTCAGCAGGGATTTTCACTCTCCTTCCCCACAGCGCTCTCATACAGAAACTCTCATACACGCGCTCTCTCAATAAAGCGCTCTCTCTCTTCTCATTCCTTTTCATCATCATTTATTTTCAATTTATAACCTCAAATCTTATAAACCAAGTAAATTCCCGACACGGCCTTCCTGACTATAACACGTCCTCGTGTTGCTTAACTCAACATAAACTTCATTTCAACTTCATTTCTTTGTTCTTCATTTTTCTAATGTATCGCTTGACTTCATTACTCATATCATTCAAATCAACTTTCCGTAGCAAGTTTTCTTACACTTCTTGTGTCTTCAAATGTTAGTTTGGCGGGATAAACCTTCTCAATCTCCTCTAGACTACACGCTGTCTTCCGCACAAACCCAACAATTTGGCTATCAACCATACATTTAATCAGAGATTAGCTTATTAGGATATTCTTCAACTTAACTCTTAGAGTACAGGCTCCCTTCTACTCAAGCTCAATCGTCTGGCTATCTTACACTAGTCGTCAAATGTCTGTTTAGCAGGCCATACATTTTCCAATTGGAGTACACGCTCCCTTCTGCACAAACTTGACCATTTGGATACCAATCAGCTCACAACTTATTATCGGATTCTTTTCCTACGTTTTCTTCTCTGTTGCCGTCATCAAGCTCTTCTATTAACTCACGAGTTTCTCTTTAGCCTTCTCTCTAGTTTTCTCCAGATCTACTGGCATTTCTTCGTTGATGGTCAACATTCCCATCGGCCTTGCCTCTTTCCTATCAACAATTCCTAAGGGACTGTGCTGAGTTACCCGATTAGTGGTGCAATTTATAGCCAACTGTATCTCACCCAACGCCTCCTGCCACGAACGTTCGCTAGTCTCTACTGCTGTTAACATTCCTTTAAGTACACTCATCACTCGCTCTACCTGCCCATTCGTTTTGCTAGCGCCAGTTGCTATCACGTAAATCCATTTGTTTGTGTTACAGAACTTGCGAAATTCGCTACTTGTGAAGCATGGTCCCTGATCCGCTATTATTTTACTGGGGACGCCAAATATCGATATGGCGGACTTCACCCGTATGCAACTAATCGAGTCTAAATTCCAGGTGTGGTACAAATAGACGTACTTAGTGAAAGCATCAATTTGTACAATGACATATTCCTTTTGTCTATCTTGCCACTCAATTTCCCACTAATGTCAATATGAATGGTATGCCACGGTATCTCTACTTTGGGTATTGGATGTAATTCTGTTTGCGTTTTGCCTGACGCTGATTTCGATAATTTACATGTGACGCAGTTTTCTACGAATTTCCTAACATATTTTGCCATATTTTCAAACCAGTACTGCTCGTAGACCTTATCTAGTGTCTTCTGCCAACCCATGTGCATTATGGCCTCGTGTATATGATTACCAACGGACCATCTAAACGCCCTCGGAATAACAGACAAGCATCGCGTCTTGCCATTTCTTTGAATAATACGATGCAACAGACTTTTTCTAATCTCATACGTGTTCGCTAATTTTCTCTGCATCTCGTCAATATTCAACTCGCTCTTAATATTCGATATATTTTCATCGCCCTGCTGCTCGGATACTAGCCAGTTGTGTGTGATAGCTGCCAAGTCAACTCGTACTTCCACAACTTTACCTGTATTTGGCTGTGCTTCTACAGCTACAGGATTCCTTGATAAGCAATCAACATGAGCCATTTGGCTTCCTTTACGATATTCAACGTGGAACTCAAAGAATTGCATGAATGACCACCATCAATGCACTCGCGGGGTCAATACCGCCTTGTCCTGACTCGCCTTAATAGAATTGCAGTCTGATACACAGTAAACTGTCCACCGGTTAAATAATGAATGAAGTGGTTGATGGAATTAAAGACTGCCAATGTTTCGAGCTCATAAGAGTGGTATTTAGATTCTTCTAACGTGGTGAATTTGCTATAATACTCGACTACCCTGCGTTTTCCTTCTACTTTGTGCAATAACATAGCGCCATAACCATTTGCGCTCGCATCCGTATGCAATTCAATTGGAAATTTGGGGTCAAAAAATGATTCACACTAGATCACTGATCAGGACTTTAATGATTCCTTGACGAATTTCTCATGTTGTTTTTCCCATTTGAAATCATTAAATTTCGAAGTTAATTGGTACAATGGTTTCATCACTTCCGAAAATCTAAGGACGAACTGCCTAAGTAGAATGCTAACTAATAAACTGTCGTATCTGTGTGATTGAACCTGGTTCTGGGAGTTGAGATAATGCCTGAATTTTCTCGTGGATTGGGCTTCAGTTCACCCTCCTTTACAACGAAACCTAAGTATTTTATTTCCTTTCGCAGAAATTGGACATTTTTTTACATTGAAAGAAAACCCTGACATTGATAACACGCTTAGCACTTTATCCAATCTTTCTAACGCTTCCTCTTCAGAATCTGAGACAATCAACACATCATAATGTAGACCACCACATAGGTATTAACTAAATTCCCAGGGCTCGGACTATGGCACGCTGAAAACAGATGACGCATTCTTCAATCCGAACGGCATTGCCAAAACTCATATTGACCTTTTAGGGGTCACAAAGTTGTCCTCTCAACAGAATCGGGGTGAATTGGCACCTGATAAAACCACTGGCCATATCCAAACTGGAAAAATATTTCCCGCCACGTAAGCGATTAATCTAGTCTAATATTAACGGCAAGGGATACTTCATCTGACACTGTATTTGGGTTCAACTCACGATAGTCAATACAAAGCCTATCACAGCCGTCTTTCTTTTCACAAGTAACATAGGGCTAGCGAAGGGAGAGCCACTAGGTCTAACCACCTTCGCCTCCAACATTTGATCAATTTTACTCCTTACCACCCGCCCTTCGTCTCGCCGAGGCGACACGGTCGCCTTTGAACAGTCCTACTCATGTCCAGCAACGGACCTCCAGTGAACCCGTGGTCACACGCCTACATGGGACGCAATCAATGAAGAATTCCGAATATTTGGCCAATATAGCATTAAGTTTTGATTTATCACTAGCAATTGAGTCGACTCTATTTAACATGCCATCGTCATTCATCGATAACACCGTCTGTGCTTGCAAATATCGAAACCTGTCACTTCCAACATTACCCAAAACCAAGCTGAAAAATATCTTGCCCAATCATCATATCGTATTTAAGGCATTTCCCATCAACTACGTGAAACAATTCAAGATTAAATTCAGAAGCTTTACAGTGGACAGAATTTGCAAATTACTCTTGACAATATTGTCGCCCATGCCTCTCAAAACTACAGGATTATGCTATCTCTCGCCGGCAAGCCTCTCGCCAACCGTCTCTTTTATTAACGAGCATTCGGAACCAGAATCAAAGAAAAATGGAAACCGCTCACCAAACTGTATTGCCGTCCGGTTCTGTGAATTTACCGCACACGTGTCGACTTTCCTCTTATGGCTATACTCGCTGTTGGTGGTCTCTTCGCGCACGCCGATGCAATATGTCCAACGTTGCCACATTTGAAACACGTAACTGTAGATCTCCCGCTTCTATAGCCTGATCTCGTCTCGTTTCTTTCGTTCCTCTCTTCTCTCTTCTCTTTCGGCACTCCATTGCCTTGTGCCCGAGTTTACCACAACTATGGCATCTAATCGGTGTTTGCATTTTGTGCCTCTTCTTTTCGGGGCCTTTACTCTACTTTGGGTATTGGATGTAATTCTGTTTGCGTTTTACTTGACGCTGATTTCGATAATTTACATGTGACGCAGTTTTCTACGAATCTCCTAACATATTTTGCCATATTTTCAAACCAGTACTGCTCGTAGACCTTATCTAGTGTCTTCACCAACCCATGTGCATTATGGCCTCGTGTATAGGATTACCAACGGACCATCTAAACGCCCTCGGAATAACAGACAAGCATCGCGTCTTGCCATTTCTTTGAATAATACGATGCAACAGACTTTTTCTAATCTCATACGTGTTCGCTAATTTTCTCTGCATCTCGTCAATATTCAACTCGCTCTTAATATTCGATATATTTTCATCGCCCTGTTGCTCGGATACTAGCCAGTTGTGTGTGATAGTTGCCAAGTCAACTCGTACTTCCACAACTTCACCTTGTATTTGGCTGTGCTTCTACAGCTATGGATTCCTTGATAAGCAATCAACATGAGCCATTTGGCTTCCTTTTACGATATTCAACGTGGAACTCAAAGAATTGACATGAATGACCACCATCAATGCACTCGCGGGGTCAATAAAGCCTTGTCCTGACTCGCCTTAATAGAATTGCAGTCTGTATACACAGTAAACTGTCCACCGGTTAAATAATGAATGAAGTGGTTGATGGAATTAAAGACTGCCAATGTTTCGAGCTCATAAGAGTGGTATTTAGATTCTCCTAACGTGGTGAATTTGCTATAATACTCGACTACCCTGCGTTTTCCTTCTTACTTTGTGTGCAATAATATAGCGCCATAACCATTTGCGCTCGCATCCGTATGCAATTCAATTGGAAATTTGTAAAAAATGATTAATACTGGATCACTGATCAGGACTTTAATGATTCCTTGACGAATTTCCTATGTTGTTTTTCCTATTTGAAATCATTAAATTTCGAAGTTAATTGGTACAATGGTTTCATCACTTCCGAAAATCTAAGGACGAACTGCCTGAAGTAGAATGCTAAACCAATAAACTGTCGTATCTGTGTGATTGAACCCGGTTCTGGGAGTTGAGATAATGCCTGAATTTTTCGTGGATTGGGCTTCAGTTCACCCTCTTTACAACGAAACCCAAGTATTTTATTTCCTTTCGCAGAAATTGACATTTTTTTACATTGAAAGAAAACCCTGACATTGATAATACGCTGAGCACTTTATCCAATCTTTCGAACGCTCTCTTCAGAATCTGAGACAATCAACACATCATCAATGTAGACTACCACATAGGCATTAACCTAAATTCCCCAGGCCTTGGACTATGGCACGCTGAAAACAGATGACGTATTCTTCAATCCGAACGGTATTGCCAAAACTCATATTGACCTTTAGGGGTCACAAAGCTGTCCTCTAATAGAATCGAGGTGAATTAGCACCTTATAAAAACCACTGGCCATATCCAAACTGGAAAAATATTTCCGCCACGGAAGCGATCAATCTATTCGAATATTAACGGCAAGGGATACTTATCTGACACTGTATTTGCGTTCAACTCACGATAG
>JAECWL010000109.1:0-15170 GCA_018150545.1 Drosophila ercepeae | reverse complement strand
CGTGTGACAATTTCGCAGGAATGTTTAGCGTTGTTCAATCGCAATACGAACGAGTTTTGCGCCGTTTCGTAACTGTGATGAAACGTGGATCCACCACAACGCCACCGGAGACCAAACAGCAGTCAAAACAGTGGGTTTCTCGGGGTGACTCGGCGCCAAAGAAGGCAAAGGTGGGTTTGTCAGCCAATAAAGTCATGGCGACTGTTTTTGGGATGCACGCGGTATTATCCACTTGACTACCTTCAAAGGAAAAAAACAATCAATGGTGAATATTACAGTGCAACTTATTAAATGATTCATGAGGCATTGAAAAAAGCGGCTGCACTTGGCCAAGAAAAAGTTCTTTCCACCAGGACAATGCACGGTGCACATGCAGTCGGCGGCAAAATTCGAAACTTTGAAGAAATGGGCTCGGCGGAAAGAGATTTACTTCACGACGAAGTCATCTCACAACAAATGCCTATTTTGAAGACTCGACAAATCATTTTTTTTGGAAGGATAAAAAATTGGAGAAACGTTGGGCTACTGTATAGAGTTCAAAGTGAGACTACGATGAAAATAAAATAACTTTTATATAAAAACCTGTGTTTCATTCAAATAGTCATGGACTTATTGACCTGCTCTCGTACATACTTTGTGGGGTCGGAGATGCTTCCTTTAATGCGTTACACATTTCTTGACAAAATTATACCCTCTGCAAGGGTATAACAAGTGAGAGTTATCTTCGGCTTGCCGAAGATGGTGTTCTCTGCAGATCTTTACAAAACTGGCACAAGTACTTATGTAAAATCTGAAGTCTTTTCAAAATTATTGGTATGGCTATGTCAAATGAATTAATGTTAATTTTAGTTGTAGAAGTTTGGAAAGCAAAAGTTTTCCATACAAAGACTTGTTTTCATATCGGTCGTTTGTATAGCAGTTATGTGATATAGTAGTCCGATCCGGACCAAACTTTAAAAAATCATGTATGAAATCATGTACGTCAAATGAATAAATATTTAATCCGGTTGCGATAGCTTGGAGAACAAAAAGTTTTCCATACAAAGACTTAAAATCTTATTGACCGTTTGTATGGCAGCTATATTATATAGTGGTCCCATCCGACTGATTTTTAAACTTGGTCCGCGTAAAAAATAATGATCTGGTAAAAATTTCAAAACGCTAGTTTTTAAAACTACTGTCTATTTTGTGCATAGAAACAGACGGACAGACGGACATGGCTATATCAACTCGGCTGTCCATGCTGATCAAGAATATATATACTTTGTGGAGTCGGAGATGCTTCCTTTAATGCGTTACACATTTATGGACAAAATTATAATACCATCTGCAAGGGCATGAAAAAAAAAGACTCGTAAAAGATATTAAATAACTGGCTGAAATGTAACCATATCGCGATACTTATTAGTTCGGTCCAATTTCACGTGCATAACGCAGTGTTTTAGGAATTATATGGGGAGACTGCTGCCGGACCCAGTTGACGCAGGATCCGAAGTAGTTTTATAATTTTGTGAACACTAAGTGTAAGTATGCATCTTTTCCCCTAATTTAGTTATAAATTTATCTGCGTCTACTGATCAGGGTATTGCCGATTTATTCGCAACTTTCTTTCAAACAACGTACTCACTTCCTACAATTATGGATCAGACCTATCCGACTAATATTCAATCAGTCAATTTTATTTTCAGACCATCTTTCTCCGAAAGCATTGTGTTATCGGATTCTTCTGAAGGTAAAACTATTCTATCTGCCAGGTCCTGATGGTGTTCCTGGCTGTGTACTAAAAACTGGGCTAAGCCATTGTGGCAGACTCTTCTAAAACTTGTTTGCCTGTCTCTGAAACTGTATCTTTCCCCACATGTGGGAAGAATCTTTCATAATTCCGCCACATAAAACAAGTAAGGTAGCAGCAGTCGAGTTTCCTGATTGCAAAATACCCTGTACCCTTAGACATGCTTTACAATTTATTTATTTAATATCAATAAATAAATGAAATAATATTCTACCATATTAGAAAAGAGTACCATAACAATATACCCTGTAACTTGACATGCTTACAATTTATTTATTTAATATCAATAAAAATGAAAACAATATTCTACCATATTAGAAAAGAGTACCATAACAATATAAATTTGGTAGGATTTTGGTTATAAAAATAAGTTTCGTGTGTCAGTAAAGCCATACGGATTTCACGGTCAACGTCGCAGTCGGCGTCGCGCAATGCGTGTTTTGCGTGTTTTGCATGTGGCATAATTTCCGTGTTTCTTAATCGATTTGGTTCAAATTATGCTTGATAGCTTTTAT
Organism: Drosophila ercepeae; assembly: GCA_018150545.1. NCBI lineage: Eukaryota > Metazoa > Arthropoda > Insecta > Diptera > Drosophilidae > Drosophila > Drosophila ercepeae. Next base: position 12,863 of record JAECWL010000109.1, on the reverse strand, counting down.
AAGCACCAACGCACATGCCGAATTGCATAGCATTAGGATAATAATTGTGGGCGTGGCAGTTGTTTGCGGTTTGCGGGGGAGCTTGGTTGTGGCAGTTTTTTGTAGTTTGCGGGGAGCGGGGGGTGAGTATCAAAATAAAACAAGTGAGAGAAGTGCTATCTTCGGCTTGCTGAAGATGGTATACCCTTGAAAACAAAAAAGTTTTCCATACAAAGACTTGTTTTCATCGGTCGTTTGTATGGCAGCTATATGATATAGTGGTCCGATCGGACCGATTTTTAAACTTGATCTGCGTGCAACAAAAAAGAATGATCTGTTAAGAATACCAAAACGGTAGCTTTAAAACCACTGTCTATTTTTTGCATAGAAACAGACGGACAGACGGACAGACGGACATGGCTATATCGATACCGCTGGTGATGCTGATCAAGAATAAATATATTTTGTGGGGTTGAGATGCTTCCTTTAATGCATTACACATTTCTGGATAAAATTATAATACCCTTTTCAAGGGTATAAAAAACAAACTTGTACTGCATATGGTAATTACCTATCCAACGATATATGGCGAATCATCATTGAGAAAGGGATCAGTTTGATTTTATTATTAATAAATATTTTCCGACAAAAAAAAAAAAAATAAGTTTTTGGCAAAATAATCAAAATTATATTTCATCAAGGAATTAAAAAAAAAAATAGGTACTTCAATAGAAGTATAGTCGATTCGAATCCGAGATGTCGGAAGTCGTTTAGGTACTGATAGCTTCCAAGAAGTACCACGAACAGGACGCTCCTTTCACGAGCATGCCCTGCCTAGCACAACTGGCAGGGGAGCTTCTTATGGTTAGCAGCCCAAGCCAATTAAACAATCTTAACCAGATAACAGTTGGAAATAATCGTCCATTGCCGCAAATTGAAAAAAATAGTAATACGCTCACATTCCAGCCGGCTTCAGTCTCTTGGCAAAAAGTTCCTTCCAAGAAGAGAAGCCTACCAACCTCACCGAAAAGTTAAAAAAAGAGCGCACGTAAACGAACATAATCGAAACTTTAAATAGATTTGCTGCCCTTGCAAACCATGATGACCGTCAAGAAGGCGAAAATAGCATGGACATTCTCCAGGTCGAAACCGTTGCAGAGGAAGAATCTCGACAAGCTCAAACTCCAGTGACAAAGAAGTCACAAAAACCTGAGTCAAATAACAGTACTTGCTGTCAGTGACGTACCTGCCTTGGAAAGGCTTCTCGACTCAGCGGTATCATCTGAATCATATGAACTCAAGATCGCGCGTAATGGCAACTTGCGCATATACCCCCGTGACGCTGATGCCCACAGAGCTATCACTAAAAAGCTATCATCAGTAAATCTCCAATACACTCACTTCTGCCTCCCGGAAGACACAGCCTACAGGGTTGTGGTATGCAACTTGGCTGCTTCTACCCCAGTCGAGCAAATTTTAAACGCGTTCACCACCCAAGGTCACGCTGTAGTTAACACCTATAATCCAAAGGTGAAGTCACAGAATGTTGACTCTCTGATCTGGATCCAGGCAAGGCTTCTGGCCAGAACGTTTGGTTTATTGATATTAAAAGGGCTATTAATAACAGAGAAGCTCTAAAAATAAACAAAGTTGGCCGTCAAAGAGTCAGAGTGGAACTGCCGACAAAAAATGTAAATTTGCGTCAGTGTTACCGATGTTTTGGCTTGACCACACCAATTACTATTGCACCAAAGAGCCCAGATGTGGTAGATGCAGTTTGCCTCATTGGACTGGTTCCAGTCAATGCCAGGCAAAGACCTATGATGACCTGGAGTGCGTTAATTGCCAAGGAAAACATGAGGCAACTTAACAAGGCCTAGAGAATTTACGTCCAGATTCTCAAAAGCCGAAAAACTGGGATCAACATTACTCCCATGACCCACGTAGAATACCCACAGCACATGCGCAACATCAAGCAACAAGCTATTCCAATCTCAATCGTGCGGCAGGTGAACCTCAACATCCTAGCCAAAGGGTAATTGATGGCTCCCTCGCACAAGTTATCATATCAATGCAGCAGACCATTGCTGGTCTTCAAAAAACCATCGCTGAGCTATTTGAGGAGATCAATGAACTCAGAGGTTCTAAGTCGTTGACGCAGCGCAATTAATGGCTTGTGAACTGCGCCTCGGAGCCTGGAACGCTCGTAGATTATCACAAATGCTAATGAGCTTAAGGTGTTTCTCAGCAAGCACGAAATTGATGTTATGCTTATTTCAGAGACATTCCTACACGTCGGATCCTACCTCAATATGATAGATTACAGCTGCTATCAAGCAGATCACCCAGGTGGTCGCCACAGAGGAGGAGCTTGTATCCTAATCCGGCGGGGATTAGTGCACTATCACCTGCATTCGATCACAACGAATCACGTACAAATGGCGACGGTAAAAATTTCCACTAATTTGGGCGAAATTACGGTGTCAGCTGTGTACCTTCCTCCAGGCCTGCCTTGGAATTCCTCTGAGTTTGATAATCTCCTTGGTCGACATGGTCAAAAGTTTATCATTGGAGGTGATTTTACCGCTAAGCATCGCCTCTGGGGTAGTATAAAAGCGAATGTTCGAGGCTCAGCACTTCCCGATGTTATTTCCGGCAGCTCAACTCAAGTTTTGGCTACAGGCAGACCCACTCACTACCCGTATAACACGAGGAATGTACCTTCATGTATCGACTTCTTCCTGTACAAAGGTATAGCTAACAGTCTACTATCAGTACGCGAAGAGTATGACCTATCTTCTGATCACTTGCCGCTGATCGCTTCACTAACAACGTCACCTCATAGTACCGCCCCTATTAGGATGCTCGTTCCACCTGGTGCGAATATAAGGCTGTTTCAGTACGAACTTAACAATGCCTTTAACCTCAATACAGAGACAAATACAGCAGACGATATCGAGAAAGCGGTTGAAATTTTTATGAAGAAGATCAAAGATGCAGCTCAAATTGCAGCAAATTGCAGGCGGCAGAGTTCACCCACGCAACGTGCGTAGCACCATCGCTCTCTCCGGAAGCAGTAGGACTTTTAACTCTCAAGAAACGTCTCCGGCGTGAGTTCATCAGGACCAATGATCCAATAATTGACAGACTGTACCGAAGGATATCAAATCGGGTGAGAAAAGTACTAGCCATACTGAAAAGAGAAGCAACTGACGCATTCCTGTGGAAAGTTACTGCCGATGAAAACTCAAAATTCGCGCTCTGGAAGCTCACGAAGAGATTCAAGAGACAAGTTGCTCCAAAGTTTCCAGTTCGTAACCCAGATGGGACTTGGGCAAAATCACCTCAGGACAGAGCTGAAGCGTTTGCCAGAAACCTGGAGGAAAGATTCCAGCCGTTCGAGACAGCATCGCCAAGACGAGTACAACTGGCTGCTGAATCCCTAGAAGTCCCATTGCAGATGGCTCTTCCTGTAAAGCCTATTAAACTCACGGAATTGGAAGATGATATAAAATCCCTTCGCAATAACAAGGCTCCTGGTGCGGATCACATCGACAACCGCTCCATTAAGTTGATGCCCCACAGAGCTTTGTTATTCTTTGTACTAATTTTCAACTCTGCTCTTCGACTGGGACACTTCCCAAGCGCCTGGAAGAAGGCGAATATCATTATGCTCCATAAAAGTGGGAAGCCAGCAGAGGAATTAGACTCATATCGCCCAATAAGCCTGCTTCCAGCATTTGGCAAATTACTTGAGAGGTCATCCTGAGAAGATTGCTCGAGTCCCGAAAGGTCCAGAAAGCTATTCCAAAGTTTAAGTTTGGTTTTAGACTCAGGCATGGCACACCTGAACAGCTACACCGCGTGGTGAACTTTGTACTGGAAGGTTTCCATGGAAAGGAGTACGTCGTTGGAGCTTTTCTGGACATCCAGCAGGCTTTCGACAGAGTGTGGCATGAAGGAGTTCTGCACAAGCCTAAAAGGCTACTAAATCCTCAGCTCTTTTGATAATAAAAAGCTTCCTCCACGAGCGATCCTTTAAAGTAGTACAGGACGGACTGTCCTCCCAAACAAAAAGAGTCAGAGCAGGTGTACCCCAGGGAAGTGTGTTAGGTCCAACACTATATAGCCTGTATACGCACGACATGCCCTCAGCTGACAACATGTCGCTTACAGATCCCAATGACCTGCTAGTTGCCACTTTTGCTGATGACACTGCAGTCCTGGCCAGAGATACTTGCGTCTATACAGCCACTGATACGCTTCAGCTTTATCTAAAAAAATTTAAGAACTGGGCCCTACGCTGGAACATTGCAGTCAATCCGGAAAAGTGTATTTCCGTGACTTACACCCTGAGAAAAGAGACATCACCTGGTGTGTTTCTGCTTGGAGAGCTCCTCACACAATCGAACGCCCACAAATATCTCGGTGTCACTCTGGATAAGCGACCTACATTTCAACGCCATGTAACGGATGTAGTTCGGCGGCTCAAAACAAAGGCGAACAGCATGGCTTGGCTCCTTAGGCCTGGAAACAAACTTTCAGTTTCCAACAAGGCCAAAATTTATAAGGTGGTCTTGGCTCCTATTTGGAAATATGGCAGCCAAATGTATGGCATCGCCGCAAAGTCGCACCTCAACAAAATTCGTGTGGCTCAGTCGCAAATCTTGCGTAAACTATCTGGAGCGGCTTGGTACATCCGCAACAAAGACATTGAACAAGAGCTGAAGGTACCAAAGATGTCATAAACAAACATGCAACCGCGTAGGTTAATAAATTGGGAATCCACCCAAACCAGTTGGCTTCGAAAACTCTTGATGAGGAGACGTGTATTGGGACTGAGGGCGAGAAGGAGGCTCCTGCGCATTCACCCAACAGATCTGCCGAGAAGATACATAAGTTAATTGATAAAATTAATTCATGCCTCTAGACTCCCTAATTAGGTTGAAGTATGTAAATATGTAAATACTCGATTGAAATTATGATACTCTGCAGTATAAGTTACTACAAACAGTAACAGTAAACTGCTATGTAAATAAATACAATTTTTATTATACAAAAAAAAAAAATAAACAAAAAAAAAACGATATATGACACATGTCTGTAGCTTTTGTAGTTTCTGAGATCTAGGCGTTGATACGGACAGACAGACGGACAGACGGACGGACGGGCGGACATGGCTATATCGACTCGGCTGTTGAAGCTGATCAAGAATATATATACTTTATGGGGTCGGAGATGCTTCCTTCTGCCTGTTACATACATTTGCACAATATTATACTACCCTTTTCACCCATTTTTAATGGGTACAGGGTATAAAAACGTCTGGAAAAGGTTTAACCCCGTCACAAATCGCTAGCTTTTTCAACAGTGTTGATAGCGAGGATGATCTCGACTTTTCTGCTGATGAGGAAGGCGATTTCTCTGCACATGAAGAAGATTTGAAAAACACAGACGACGACGGTAATGAAGACCAATATGAACGCTCAATTGATTCACGTCATTCAAATAATGATACTAATGATTTTGGGTTTTCTTAATATAAGAACGGTATGAAAAGGAACTTGCTGTGGAGAAAACGCAATTTGATATTCAATGAGAAACTCCTTGCGAGCACTGCTTTAACTTCAGAACTGATGGAACTTTCGCAGCCCATACAGTTTTTTTCATATCTCTTTCCAAATGAAATATTTGATCACATTTCCAATGAAACAAACATTTACATTCGACAAATGGACCCAAACTCAAATCTAATTTTCAACTCTATGGATATACATCAGTTCGTTGGAATAACATTATTTACTATATGTCAATTTCACGTCACCAAAAAGCATCCAATACTGGTCCGAAAACATTGGGATACCAGTCGTCCAAAATATTATGTCTCAAAAAACTTCAATAACAATGACAATAATCTGCCACAGTCCGATCCACGCCACTATAGGCTTTTCAAATGAACTAAAAATGAACTAAAAAATGAACTAAATGAACTAAAAAATAAATTTGCTAAAGTGCCAAAGGAGCAGTTCTTATGTGTGGATGAGCAGATTTGCTTAACAAAAGTTCGAAGCTCCTTGGAGCGGTACAATCCTAACAAGCCTCATAAATGGGGATAAATGATAAGATTTATGTCCTGAGTGGAATTTCCGGTTCCTGTTATAAGTTTGAGATAGACACTGGCAAAGAAAATGTTGTACTTCCTAACGAGCCAGATTTAGGCGCAGCATCAAATACTGTTGTCAGAATGGTTAGAGGAGTTCCCAGACATCAAAATTTTCGCTTTTACTTTGACAACTATTTCAACTCATTGCCTCTTTTTAAAGCACTTGGCAGACAGCGGAATTCTGGCATTGGGCACCATAAGGAGGAACAGAATTCCAAATTTAAAACTCACCGAAAACATGAGCCTGAAGAAAATCTCGCGGTGCATCTACAGAATATGTTGCTGACGTAGGTGGAGTGGATACCATATATCTGTAACAACATGGGTTGACAACAAAATTGTTACATTGGCATCCAACTATGCGGGCATAGTTCCCAAGGACACTGCACGTAGATACAACAAAGCAAAAAAAGAATATATTGAAATCAATCGTCCATTCGCAGTAGAGAATATAATTGTGTAACGGGATGGCTTTTTCCGAGTGGTGGAATAACTTTATTGGAATGAATATGAATATGACATTAAGAAACAAATTTTAATTATCGTTCTACAAAAATCTACACAAACAACCTTCGCACTACGTAGGGGGAGAATGCCCCTGTCACACTCAAGGGGCAACCATCCCAACTAATAACACTCCCAAATATCTAGGGCTGACACTGGACCGCAGGCTCACATGGCGTCCGCACCTAATCAATAAGCGCAACCAGGCCAACCTACGGCTTAAGCTACTGCATTGGCTCCTGGAAAGGAGGTCCAAACTCAAAGTAAAATTCAAGCTACTTATTTATAAGGTAGTGCTTAAGCCAATCTGGACATATGGGATACAGTTGTGGGGCACGGCAAGCTGTTCGAACCGCATCAAAATACAGCGATTTCAGAATAAATGCCTGAGAATAGTTTCGAACGCCCATCCGTACCACGAAAACTCAATAATCCATAAAGAGCTTGGAATTAGATGTGTAGCAGAGGAGATCACCCGTCTCTGCGGAAGATACATAAAAAGACTGGATAACCACCCCAACCACCTGGCCATCAACCTCCTAGATAATAGGCAATCCCCAAGACGCCTGAAAAGGAAACACCCGCTTGATCTCCCCAACCAATAGACACCTAAGTCAACCTCATAAGATTTACATTCCATGTACCTCCCTTAAGTCAAGGTCCCCCCAAACCATTTAATGATTGTCCACTTGGACAGATTTTAAATACAAATTAAGAACGTTATAAAAAAAAAAAAAAAAAAACTTGGCGTGCTCCCCGTTCGGTCGTGTCCTTTTTTTTCCCTTCTTCTTATATCTAAATCGGTATCGATAGAATACCGAGTAACTATCGCTGTTCTTCGTTAACAAGAACCTGCTCGTTACATTCGGCCTCTCCTGACAATCGCAGCGTCCTCGCGAGATTAGTCGTCTGGGTCGTCTTCTACGTCGTTGTCTTCATCTGACTGATCGTGGCCGTCTGCTCCTTCTGGGCGATGGTTGACCTTCCACTTGCTTTTCAGATTAGCCGCCTCCGTCTGCATCTCAGCCAGGCTTCCAGATGCTGTCTCAAAGCGCCTATTCTCCACAACGAGCTGGTCCCTCAGCCTGCGCACCTCCTGCTCCTGTTTGCGTATGTCGTGCCTCAGTTGGTCGGTATGAAGCTGCTCCTCCTTGAACTTCCGCTGCTCGGTGCTTAGCTGCTCCTCAAAGCGCTCCTCGGGGACTTTGGCCAGCTCGACTGCCTCTTTCTGGGCCTTAGCCATCAGCTCCGTCTGCTCCAGGACCTTCAGTTGGGCATCCATCAGCTGCGAGCTCAGTCTCTCGATCTCCTTCAAACTCTTGGCGTTCTCTTCCTTCTGGACATCGCAGATCTTCTCCTTTAGCCGCCGGATCTCCGCCAGGGCCACCTGCTTCTCCTGGTTGGCAACGTCTTCCGCCAGTCTGAGCTCTTCTTCCGCCTCGTCCAGCTGCTGCTTCAGTCGTTTCTCTTCCCGGTCCTTTAACTCTGTTACGGTCTTTAATTTCTCAACAATTTCATCTTCGGCTTTCGACATTTGCTCCTTGAACCTAACGATCTCCTCCAGAGCTTCCTGATGCTTCAAATTCCTAGCCTCTTCGATACAGCTTTGAGCATCGGATATTTCCATTCTGCTCTTATTGATCTTGTCCAATTCCTCTTTAAGTCCGTCGATCTCCGAATGCTGTTGTTGTTCCTGGCTCTTGGCCTCTTCTAAGCGCACTTGTGCTTCATTCTTGAGCTTCTCGATTTTTTCCTGAGCCAGTTCACTCTGGTTTTGGGCCTGCACCTTTGCTTGAGCCAACTCCTCCTTAAGAGCTTAGATTTCCTGGTTTTTAATCTCCTTTGCCTTTTGTAATCTTCAATTTCCTGGTTAGCCTTCTCTAGTTTCAGGCCTTAGTTCTCTAAATCCTGCTGGGCAACCTGCTTGACCTGGTTGGTGGTCTTCTGAAGTCTTTGGCTTGCATCTGGATGTCCTTTTGGGCCTGCGTTATTTGCTGTGTCAGCTTTTCACTCTCGAGTTTGGCCTCAGGCTTCGGGCTCCATATCCTGCTGTTTTGCGATCAACTCGACGTTCATGTTTTTCAGCTCTTCCAGACGACGTAAGTCCACAACCATAGCTTTGGTAAGGATACGGGAGCCTTCACATATGCCCACGATTTTCAGGTAGCACTCCTGTCGATCTGATTCGATCTCGTCCGCAATTGATTGGCGAATTAAACTGGCTTGGCTTCCAGTGTCAATGAAAGCGGTATAATTTTTCGTGTTGATGTAGATTTTTCTTGTAAACAGCTTGTCCTGATTGGATGCGCCCAAACGCATCACCTGTGCGGCTTGGCAAATCTCATCTGTGGCATGAAATTTATTACATTTGGAGCAACGCGTCTTCTTCCTTTCCTTTGGGCATGAATTTGCAAAATGCCCGACATCTCCGCAGTTAAAGCATGCTTTAGGTTCTCTTGGCTTTGGTTGCTTCATCTCATTTTCCAGCTTTACCTCAAAACTACTGGATTTGGGTAAGAACTCTTCTTGTTGGCATTGGGGCTGCCTCTATTTATAAAATATGACTCGGCAGCGTCGCGAAACTCCTTCATAGTCGAAAATGAATGGCTGCAATACTGTTTTGCACCTTTTGTGCTGTAGGCCCGCTCGAACATATCGGATGACTGCTGCTTCACTAAGCTTGAATCGCACTCCAAGTGCTGACATACGGAAACAATACTCCTTTACGGTTTCCTTCGATCGTCTGGTTGCATTCGCCATGTTGAAATGAATTTCTGCCTCGTCCGGCTCTGATCCGAATTCTTCTCTGATTGCTGCTGCAAAACTGTTCCATGTTGTGTGTAAAACTTGCGAAGAATCAAGCCACATTTTGGCGGGACTCTCATCTCTGGGGTCATAGTCTGGTAAGGTATCCGCAATTTCCTTAACTGACGCTTGTCTACCATGGCTGATCGCCGCTTGATCTCCAGGGTTACGGTAAATAAACTCATCTATATCAATATGATTTCACGTTGACGCTGCTGCTGTTGTTGATTAGCTGCTGGCATATTGTTGACAAACTGGGCCATCAGGCTTGTCAGTGTCGTCATCTGTTCTTGTAGCTGTGCAATCGTAGCCGCCTGTGCTGCGAATGATTCCTCATTTTGGCTCATAATTCCAGCTGCTTGTGGCAAATCCACGTCTTCTTAATTTTCGTGTTCCACTAGTCTCTGAACTAGTTCCGCTCTGGGGCCTGTAACTCCCAAGTTCCTCACCTCAGCAGATACCGCAACTGGTCTGCCTTTAGCTCCGATATCTTGACCATCTTCTCCAAAATGATCGCCACTCTTCGAAAACCTTGCCTGGTTTCCTATGTACGCACAACCACAATCGTTTGCACCCGCGAGCACCTCTGTATGCCCGTCTGCAAGCGAGATCGCTATTTCAGCACAATTCTCGTGAATTTCACAACGCCGCTACACATACAAGCAACACAAGCCAACGTACTAGAACAGTTGGCTCAGTGTGCGAAATATGATATAAAAACATCAAGTGCTGACCCGGCATTGGGCCGGAAACTTGTGCGCAGCCGGCAATCACAGCATATTTGCGTGGCCGCTGCGATTCTTTTGTTCGCTTTAAGAATCATTTTATATTTTAGTTCGTTTTGAAGCCTCATTGAATAAAGAGCACAAGCTCATATGAGAACAACTCCGGCAACCGCCGGTATTCTTTTATTAAAACAAAACTGACTGAGTCCCTAGGCCAGCAGTTAAGAAGGGTAGTCCCCTTCCATCATAATCTTCTTAATTGGCGCTCAACTAGTGGTAGAAAAAACCACCCACCACCACCATCACTAGCACCGCCCACACAGCGAGGAAATTTGCGGCAAGGCAAAGGACAGCGGCGCGGGAAAAGTGAAGGAAATTAGTGATCAAACAAACGATCAAACAAAACAAAATCATATAATTATTCCTTATAACAGCGCATACGTTCGCTTCTCATTTGTTATTGTTGTTGTTTGTTTCCGTTCGATGCAAGCGCGACATTCGACGCTGCAGTTTTTGTCTTTATTTTTTGTTTGTTTGTCTTTGATCAACTGCTACCCATACAGGCAGCTTTTGCATACAGTTGCGGTAACAATGATAGCACCATAGGCACATTTCGTGTTTGTCCCAGCGTTTCGGTATTTTCTGACACTTTTTAATTTTTTTTAGGAAATCAGCTTTCCACCTGCAGTAGTGCTATTATTTTAACCGCAGCTGTACCTCAATGAATTGGACTGCTCATGCAGCCCACATTCTCACAGTATAGGAATAGTAGACCGTACTCCACAGACTCAGAGTCTGACAACGAAAATCAAGCTTCCTCTAAGACGCGCAACTGCGAATTCCCCTGAAATGGCAAATAGACCCAGAACAGCTCAAAGCTGTAATACAGGCAGTTGTGGCCAATACTTTGGCGGACGAAGCTGCCAAAAATGAACTCGCGCGAAATGAAATGCGTCTGAAAATTCAAGAGCTAACCAACCAGTTGGCAACAACAAATGTCGCTTCCACCTCAGCAGTAATTCCCGTAATTATAACTTACGAACCCATAGACATAACCAATAATTCCCCATGTAGCATGACTTTAGATGCCGTTAAATATTTGCCAGAATTCTCGGGAACACAGGAATCGTATGTTTCATGGCAACAAGCGGCGATTGCTGCGTATCGCATATTTAAAGATTTCAACGGCACCTCTCGCCATTACGAGGCAGTGACAATTATTAGGAACAAAGTTAGGGAGCGGCCAATAACGTTTTATCCTCGTTTGGCACTGTACTGAATTTCGATGCTATTATAAATCGGCTCGATTTCACTTACAGTGACAAGCGTCCAATGCATGTCATTGAACAAGACATGAGCACTTTAAGACAGGGAAACAACATGACCCTGTTACAGTATTATGATGAGGTCGAAAAAAAACTCACCCTACTCACAGATAAAGCTCATATGTCTCACAAGCCATCGGCGGCAAAAACATTATGCGAAAAGTTCCGAGAGGACGCCTTGCGTATTTTCATCTCGGGACTTAAACGTAACCTCACTGATGTGCTTTCGCGGCAAAGCCGAAGGACATGCCGTCAGCTTTGCCCTTAGCACAAGAAGCGGAATCTAACCACGAAAGGTACGCTTTGCAGCCAGTTTGCAAAAAAGTCAAGAAGACAAAGATCGCAAACCTGTCTAAAGACGCAGGGTCGTCAACTTGACAGGTACGACCACCATGACCCACAACATTATAATACCAAAAACCCATATTTTAATAGGCAGCATAAGGCACATTTTCACGCCAACCCGCAAAGTGCCAAAAATTACAAAGGCAACGGCACACCAGAGCCTATGGAGGTCGACCCCTCATTTTCTAAATTGCTGCAGCCGACCCAGACAAATGCCTACCAGAAAAGAAGACCAGCCACCTCTGAGTGCACAGGCGCCGTGAGGAAACAACAAAAATTAACTTCACTATGCAGAATGCTAAAGAAAACACTGGAGCATATGCTGCTGCCGCCTCCAAAGCGGCATCGAAAATAGACGACGATGCCAGTTGCGAGTAAGACTCTGACTACGTCAATTTTTTAGGGAAAATCCCTGTGCACCCGTCATCGGACGACGAGTAGCGGGGGTACCAACGAATTTCCTTTTAGACACCGGCGCGTCAAAAAATTTCATCCGACCCGCAAAGAGCTAAACGATATCCGCCCGGTGGATTCTCCTTTCGAAATTCACTCAATCCACGGCACCACCACCCTTACAAAAGTAGACGTCGTCTTGATTTTTAATTTAAAAGCGACTTTTTCATTCTGCCAGATCTTACAACATTCGATGCATCACTTTGCCTTGCTTCCGCCCAACTCAAGTGGGTAAGGAAGCGGAGAAGATTTCATTCCATAAATGCACCGACGTCAACTTCACTAACGTGGAGTGCAAAGATGCACCACCTTTGGTGAAGAAGGCATTTCTGGGGATGATAAGGAGCCGAAAAACGCCTTCGTAGATCCCAACGAGGCCCTGCCATATAACACATCGGTAGTGGCCACGATTAGGACGACTAGTGAAGAGCCCATTTACGCCAAATTATATCCATACCCCATGGGGCAGCAGATTTCGTCAACAACGAAATCCAAGACCTGCTTAAAATGTATAATTCAGAAGTTTCAGCTCTTATAACAACCCAATATGGGTGGTTGATAAAA
>JAECWL010000108.1:5000-10506 GCA_018150545.1 Drosophila ercepeae | reverse complement strand
GGAATTATTATAGATTTTAAAAAATAAAATATATATAAAAAAAAAAAAATTAAAAAAATATTTAATAAAGTGGTCAGAAATCGATAATTCGACTTGATCGAGATGAAACGAACTCGTGTTAATCGCGCTCTCTACAAGGCTAACTACCCACCCATTTCGTGACAATGTTGATTAACCTCTATTAAGGTTTTCAACAGAATTATATTTTATCAATAATTTTTTCCGTATTTATATATTGTGTGTGCGAGGTCTCTCGCAACGACGTTCGACCAAAAATCCAAACCCCTTGGGTTCTAAGGTTATTGGGTTCGAAGCGAAAAAAAAATTTTAATTATAAAATTAAAAAAAAATTTTATACATCTTGTCAAACACTTATTTTCTAAAAGGCCGTTTCATTCAATGTTAATTTATACAAATAATCCAGTTTACTCAGGATCCGAAGCAGTTTTATATTTATGTTAACACTAAGCGTAAGCAGGTATCTTCTCCCCCCCCTAATTTCGTTTGAAAATGTATCTGCGACTACTGATCAGGGAATTGCCGATCTATTCGCAACTTCGCTTTTCGCAATTCGCTTCTTTGAAACAACGTATTCATTTCCTACAATTATGGATCAGCCTTATTCATATAATATTCAATCAGCTAATCTTATTTTCAGACCAACTTTCTCCGAAAGCACTGTGTTATCGGATCTTCTGAGGGTGAAACCAGTCTATTCGCCAGGTCCTGATGGTGTTCCGGGCTGTGTACTGAAAAACTGCGCTAAGCCATTGTGCAGACCCCTTCTTAAACTTTTCTCTTTGTCTTTGGTAACTTCGATTTTTCCCCAAATGTGGAAGTAATCGTTCATAATTCCCTTACACAAAAAAGGAAAAAAATCGGATGCTACAAACTATAGAGGAATCTCTAAATTGTCAGCAATTCCAAAGCTTTTTGAAAAATTGGTAACACTACATCTTTAACATCTCTGCAGTTCAATTATTTCTCCATGCCAGCATGGTTTTATAAAGCGTCGCTCCACCACCACAAACTTTTTGGAGCTGACCTCCTTTATTATAGATGGCTTCCGTAAAGGCCTTCAAACAGATGTCATCTACACTGACTTTAGTAAAGCATTTGACTCTGTCAACCACTCTCTCCTTTTGAGTAAACTTACTATCCTAGGATTTCCCTCAGACCTTCTCACGTGGATTTCTAGCTACTTAGCTGGGAGAACCCAACGTGTTTTTTTTAAGGATGTACACTTTCGTCTTGTTAGTGCTACATCGAGAGTCCCCCAAGGAAGCCATTTTGGGCCACTACTTTTCACTATCTTTATTAACGACCTACCCCCTGCCATAACGAACTCTCTGGTTCTTATGTATGCAGACGACGTTAAGCTTTGTCTTCAATACAAATCCCCTTCTGCCCAATATAAACTTCAGTCAGAGCTGGACAATTTTCAAAAGTGGTGTTCCACCAATCTTTTAAAACTTAATGGGTCAAAATGTAAACTTATGTCTTTCTATCGTTCGTGCCATAACCAGGCGACATACTTTCTCTATGGGATCTCCTTAGATAGATTAACCCAGGTTAACGATCTTGGTGTCCTATTAGATACTAAACTTAAATTTTCCGACCATATTTATACGATGGTTAATAAAGCCAAGGGTGTGCTTGGCTTCATTAAAAGATGGTCTTAGGAATTCAATGACCCTTATATTACTAAAACTTTATACGTATCTTTAGTACGTCCAATTCTGGAGTACGAGTCATGTGTCCAGACGCATGTATGTCCCTCAGTATGGGGTTCATCAAGATCGCATTGAATCCGTTCAAAAGAATTCCTTGATGTTTGCTCTTAGGGGACTCAACTGGGATGCAAATCTTCACCCCCCATCTTATTCTAAGAGACTCCTTTTAATTAATTTACCTTCCCTAGACAATCGTAGAAAGATGCTGGGGGTCGTTTTCCTTTATAACCTTATTAATGGTAATGTAGACAGCCAGCATCTACTAACACGACTAACATTTAACATTCCAAATAGAAGTACTAGAAATTTTAGTCCCCTATTCCTAAGTTGTTGTAGATCTACATATGCCCAGCATGAGCCTTTCAGGGTTTTATGTTCTGACTACAATGACTTTTTTATTTTTTTTTTTTTTTACCAATTTTATTTTATTTGCTGGATCTTCTCTTCTTAATAGAGACTAACAACAAGTTTTAAAATCTTAGACTAATATTATAACTAAAATCCATTTTTTAGTGATGGGTTTAGTTTAAAGACGGCTCTAATTATATCGGAACTGAGCGAGTGGATGATCGGCACGTTGAAGTCTACTCCAACTGGAAGTTCTGGTTAGCGAGCGTGCAAGAGGATTTGGATGAGATGTTAATTTAGCTTGGTGTTTGGCTTTTGATTGAAAATTTCGTCAGAAACGGTGTTAATATTTAAGTCTCGATGAATATTTTCGTTCCTTATATACCAAGGAGCACCAGTGATGAGTCTAAGTGTCTTAGATTGAACTCTTTGAATTACTTCGATGTTACTACGACTGGCATTTCCCCAGAGTTCAGAGCCGTATTTCCATATTGGCTTGATCACGGTGTTATAGATGAGTATTTTGTATTCAAGGCAAAGAGGGGATTGAGAGTTGATTAGCCAGTGGAGCTTGTTGGTCTTCAACTTAAGTTGAGTTTTTTGGCTGCTATGTGTGAGCGCCAGGTGAGTCTCCTGTCAAGATGGATACCCAAGTATGTGACTGTGTTTGACTGGGGGATTCGTGCTCCGTTTAGAGTAAGCTGGGGACACGTTTGTCTGTTCAGTGTGAATGTTACGTGTTTACATTTACTTTCATTTACTTTAATTCTCCAGTTAGCTAACCATTTTTCAAGAGATTCCAAATGATTTTGTAGAATAACAGTTGCTCTAAGGGGACATTTACTCCGGCTAAGCATGGCAGTGTCATCTGCAAAAGTTGATGTGGTAAGTTGAATGTTTGTCGGAATGTCCGATGTGTATAGTGTATATAGAATGGGACCGAGAACGCTTCCTTGAGGCACTCCGGCTTCTGTAGTATAATCGTTTGAAGTGCTTGAACTGCATCTAACCGCGAACAGTCTTTTATATAGGTAAGACTTTAGAAGCTTATGTATATTTTGAGGCAGCAGTTTGATTATTTTAAACATAAGTCCATCCAGCCATACTCTATCGAATGCTTGTGCAACGTCTAAGAATAGAGCTGTGCAATATTCACGATGTTCAAAGGCAGTGCGCATTTCTGTTGTGATGCGGTTAACCTGTTCGATGGCTCCGTGTTTTGCCCGAAAACCAAATTGGTGCGATGGGAGTGTGTTGTGTGTTTCGAGGTGGGGGCTGATGCGTAGTAGCAGAACTTTTTCAAATAACTTGGAGAGACAAGTAAGTAAGCTTATTGGCCTGTATGATGATGGCTGTGTTTTGTCTTTCCCGGGCTTAGTGATCATAATTATAACTGATTTTTTCCACTTTTGAGGGAAGTATCCAATTTTAGTAATTGCGTTGAAGAGCAAGCAGATTCTTTGAACTGCACACATTGGGAGCTCGATGATCATTTTCGGGGTTATTAAGTCGTAGCCAGGCGATTTTCCAGTCTTCAGTTGCTCTTTAATGACTTTCGTTATCTCGCTTGGCCGAAATTCTACCGGATCTGGTGGTGCTAAGTCAGATGAAGTTAAAGGCGGGAGAGTAAATGAGTTAGTGGCTGGATTTGGTTGAAATACTTTTTTAAGATGATCAGCGAAGACTCTTGCTCTGTCCGTGTCACTGCGAGACCAGTTTCCGGTACAATTACGGAGAGGTACAACCGTTTCTGTTGGTGGAACCTGTAGGTTCCTGTGGTTTTTCCACAACGAGATCTTTGTGCCTGTGGGTGTGAGATTCTCGATGTACCTTAGTTGTGCGGCCGCTTCTTCTTTCTTAAGCGCGTTTGTAAGTCTGCGAGAAGCTGCTTTTAATCTAATCTTTGCGCCAGGTGATCTGTGCTCCTGCCACTCCCTTCGAAGTCGTCGTTTTTCAAGCACAAGCAGTTCAGTATCTCTTCTTGTCTTGTTAAACTTTATACTGCATACATGATTGTCTTGTGGAGTTGACGCTTTTGCTGCTGCAACAAGTATTGATTCTATATCATCAGCAAACTGATCAATGTCCTGCTCGGTTTCCAGGGGGCTAGAAAGGCCGGTATGGGAACAAACATATTTTTTACCTCGCCCAGTTGGTCCTGTTGCTTGTGAGCCTATGCGGTCGCTCGATGTGTTGTAACTGGTACAAAAAGATGAAATAGCACCGGACAGTGATCAGATGAGAGTTCTGGAAGTGCCTCAGCTGTAATCATTGATTGGGATATCCTTTTTGTGATGGCAAAGTCGATCAAATCTGGAAGCTTCATGGGATCTGCTGGCCAGTATGTAGGCGCTCCCGGGAAACATAGTTTAGTTTGCGTCGCGGTTTGATGATTGCGTTGTACAGCTGTTTTCCTTTAGGGTTCTCTATCCGAGATCCCCAGTACGTGTGCTTGGCACTCCAATCGCCAGCTGCAACAAACCTTTCACCAAACGAGTCAAAAAGTGTTGTGAATTTTTCCTCAGAGATTGTGAAGCGAGGTGGACAATAGATACCAGCCAGAGTGAGAGCACCGTTATGGCATTAGAGGTTTATAGAGGTACATTGTAAGCAGTCTTCTTGCCAACTGCCAAGGAAGTGGTGCTTAATTCGCAATCGTATTAGTATGCCAGTGCCTCCATGGGCCTTGTCATCAGGGTGATTCGTAAAGTAAAATTTATATCCTGGTATCTGGAAGTTGTACTTTTCGGTAAGGTGAGTCTCTGAGAGTAGCATAACGTCAATGTTTCTGTCGGCTAAGAACTGAGCAAGTTCTAGCTTGTGCCGCGAAACGCCATTAGCGTTCCAGGTAGCGATTATTAAGGGAGTCATTATCCTGTTTTAGAAGAAACGAGCATTTGCATAAGGATGTTTTGGTTCCTCATAAGCTGTTGCATAGTTTCTTGCATGAAGGTCATGAAGTCATTCATGCTTTGCTGCATCGAAAGCATAATCGCTTCAAAGCCAATTGGCTGCTGTTGCATGTTCTGTGTGTTTATTTGTTTATTTGTGTTTATTTGGTTAATTTTATGCTGGACGCTGGAGGTGACTGCTGTTGGTACTTGGATCCCTGATTTTAGTACACTTGCAAAGGAAGAATTTGGCATTCTTCGGTGGCTGGCGGACGAAGGGATGTTAGTCGGTTCCATTACTTTGTGAATTGTTGGTGTGATACGATCACGAGCTAAATCCACTCGTTTGTTTAGGCGACTCTTGAGTTCCTTGTAAACAATGCATCCTCGCCAGTTGGCTGTGTGTTTTTCACCACAGTTGCTGCATAACTTAATTGAGCTGTCGTTTTTGTTCTTAGGACAGTTTACAGTACTGTGGGCATCGCTGCAAACGACGCAGATGGATTTTAGGGTGCAGTACGCTTTGGTGTGTCC
>JAECWL010000101.1:0-31771 GCA_018150545.1 Drosophila ercepeae | reverse complement strand
GAATTCAACATTTATTTATTTGGTACAAAGAAGGATTTGGGAAATAAGAATCGGATCATACCACAATATCAGGGGTAAAGATACAATGACTGATATGAAAATGTAAGTCTTTAATTGAAAATTTTTTTTTTTGCTTTTCAACTTAGTTGTAAACTAATCAACGTTGAGTTATTTGGATATAGCCATAATACTTGTGAAAGTTTGGTCCGACTTATCACAAATATCATATACTGCCATATAAATGACCGATATGGAAATGGGCCTTTATACTGGAAATTTTTTGTTTTCCAACTGACAACCGAATTCAAATATCATTTGACATAGCCATAGTGATTTTGGTGTTGATCCGGATCGGACCACTATATCATATATGCCATACAAACGAAATAGAAACAAGTCTTATATGGAAAATTTTTTTGTTTCTTCAACCGATAGCAAATCGAATCAATGATCACTTGACATATTACACATTTTGTAAGTTTGAATCTTAGACTGATCAGCTCAGAACAGAAATGCAAAACCGACGATATGAAATTGGGCTCAGGCGAGAAACTTTTTTGTTTCGCAATCCATTGCAAAAACGAATTAACATTTACTGATTTGACGAAGCCATACAAGATGATTTTTGAAGTTTTATCCGGATCGGATCACTATATCATATACCCGCCAGAATAAATGAGAGATATGAAAAAATAAGTCTATATGGAAAATTTTTCTGTTTTCCAACCCATTGCAACTTAATAATGATTTATTTGATTCGACACGATTTGTGAAGTTTGGTCCGGATCATACCGGTAATATCATAGGCTACACATAACAATTGATATAAAACAAAGTCTACGAAAATTTTGTCAACCAATATGTAAACCGAATCAACTTTAGGATACATCGGCATTTACATGATATTTTATGTCGATCCTATCGGATCACTAGTATCATATAGGGGAGAGGTACAGGCCACTGATATGAAATACTGGCTTTAGGCGGAAAATTTTTTTGTTTTCCAACCTATTGCAACCGAAGTTCAATATTTATTGATCCGACATGAAGGCGTACACTGATTTGTGAAAGCATCCTCTGGATCGGACCATACTAAATATCAGTATAACTTATACAAACGACTGATATGAAAGACAAGTTTTTAGGATAGAAAATTTTTGCTTTTGCCAACCCACAACCGAATTCAACATTGGTTTATTCACTAATATAGTCATATACAATTTTTGGAAAGTTTGGTCCGATCGGATCACCATATCATATAGCGGCCAAACAGAAAACGACCCGATATGAAAATAAGTCTTTGTATGGAAATTTTTTTTGTTTTCCAACTGCATTACAACCGAATTAAACATTTATTCATTGATGGACAAGTTTACATGATGTTGGTAAGGCGGATCCGGATCGGACCACTATATCTTATAGTTACAATACAAACGACCGAAACATTAGGAATTTTTTTTACGAATACAAATAATACGTTGGAAACAAGCCCTTATATAGATACTTTTTTTGTCTTCCTGACCTATTGCAACCGAATAGGTCAACATTTATACGATTTGACATAGCCATACTCGATTGTTAAAAGTTTGGTCGGATCTGACTAGCATAGTTATCATATAGCTGCTATACAAACGACCGATACAAAACAAGTCTTTGTATGGAAAATTTTTTTGCTTTCCAACCTATTGCAACCGAATTCAAACATTTATTCATTTAACATAATCATACACGATTTTTGTAAAGTTTGGTCCGGATCGGACCACTATATCATATAGCTGCCATACAAACGACCGATATGAAAACAAGTCTTTGTATAGAAAATTTTTTTGTTTTCCCAACCCATTGCAATCGAATTCAAAATTTATTTGTTTGACATAGCCATACACAATTTTGTAAGTTTGGTCCGGATCTATCACTATATCATATAGCTGCCATACAAACGATCGATAGGAAAACAAGTCTTTATATGGAAAATTTTTTTTTTTCCAACCTATTGCAACTGAATCCAACATTTATTTAGTTTGACATAGCCATACACGATTTGTGGGTAAGTTTGGTCCGGATCGGATCACTATATCATATAGGTGCCATACAAACGACCGATATGAAAACAAGTCTTTGTATGGAAAACTTTTTCGCTTTCCAACCTATTGCAAACGAATTCAATATTTATGTCATTTGACATAGCCATACATGATTTTTGAAAGTTTGATCCGGATCGGATCACTATATCTTATAGGTAACATACAAACGACCGATATGAAAACAAGTCTTTATATGGAAAATTTTTTTGTTTTCCAAGCTATTGCAACCGAATTCAACATTTATCCATTCGACATAGCCATACATGATTTTTGAAAGTTTCATCCGGATCATATCACTATATCATATAGCTGCTATACAAACGACCGATATGAAAACAAGTCTTTGCATGGAAAACTTTTTTGTTTTCCAACCCATTGCAAACGAATTCAACATTTATTCATTTGAAATAGCCATACACGATTTAGGAAAGTTTGGTCCGATCGAACCACTATATCATATATGTGCTGCTATACAAACGACCGATATGAAAACAAGTCTTTGCATGGAAAATTTTTTTGTTTTCCAACCTATTGCAACCGAATTCAACACTTATTCATTTGACATAGCCATACACGATTTTTGTAAGTTTGATCCGAATCGATCACTATATCATATAGCTGCCATATAAACGACCGATATGAAAACAAGTCTTTGTATGGACAAAATTTTTTGTTTTCCAACCTATTGCAACCGAATTCAAATTTATTCATTTGACATAGCCATACATGATTTTTGTAAGTTTGATCCGGATCGGATCACTATATCATATAGGTGCCATACAAACGACCGATATGAAAACAAGTCTTTGTATGGGAAACTTTTTTCTTTTCTAAACTATTGCAACCGAATTCAACATTTATCCATTTGACATAGCCATACATGATTTGTGAAAGTTTAAATTCTCATTTGATCCGGATCGGATCACTATATAATATAGGTGCGATACAAACGACCGATACGAATAAAAATTTTTTTTCAATACAAAATACGATACGAAACAAGTGCCTTTTATATGGAAAATTTTTTTGTTTTCCAACCTATTGCAACCGAATTCAACATTTATTTATTTGACATAGCCATACACGATTTGTGAAAGTTTGGTCCGGATCATACCACAATATCATATAGCTGCCATACAAACGACCGATATGAAAACAAGTCTTTGTATAGAAAATTTTTTGTTTTCCAACCTATTGCAACCGAATTCAAATTTATTCATTTGACATAGCCATACATGATTTTTGTAAGTTTGATCCGGATCGGACCACTATATCATATAGCTGCCATACAAACGACCGATACGAAAACAAGTCTTTTCTGGATTTTAATAAAATATAAAAAGTGTTTATATGGAAAATTTTTTTGTTTTCCAACCTATTGCAACCGAATTCAACATTTATTTATTTGACATAGCCATACACGATTTGTGAAAGTTTGGTCCGGATCATATCACAATATCATATAGCTGCCATACAAACGACCGATATGAAAACAAGTCTTTGTATAGAAAACTTTTTTGCTTTCCAACCTATTGCAACCGAATTCAACATTTATTCATTTGACATAGCCATACATGATTTTTGAAAGTTTTATCCGGATCGGATTACTATATCATATAGCTGCCATACAAACGACCGATACGAAAAGAAGTCTTTATATGGAAAATTTTTTTGTTTTCCAACCTATTGCAACCGAATTCAACATTTATTCATTTGACATAGCCATACACGATTTGTGAAAGTTTGGTCCGGATCGGACCACTATATCATATAGCTGCCATACAAACGACCGATATGAAAACAAGTCTTTGTATGGGAAACTTTTTTGTTTTCCAAGCTATTGCAACCGAATTTAACATTTATCCATTTGACATAGCCATACACGATTTTTGAAAGTTTTATCCGGATCGGATCACTATATCATATAGCTGCCATACAAACGACCGATACGAAAACAAGTCTTTATATGGAAAATTTTTTTGTTTTCCAACCTATTGCAACCGAATTCAACACTTATTCATTCGACATAGCCATACACGATTTTTGAAAGTTTGGTCCGGATCGGATCACAATATCATATAGCTGCCATACAAACGACCGATATGAAAACAAGTCTTTGTATAGAAAATTTTTTTGTTTTCCAACCTATTGCAACCGAATTCAACATTTATCCATTTGACATAGCCATACACGATTTTTGAAAGTTTTATCCGGATCGGATCACTATATCATATAGCTGCCATACAAACGACCGATATGAAAACAAGTCTTTGTATGGAAAATTTTTTTGTTTTCCAACCTATTGCAACCGAATTCAACATTTATTTATTTGACATAGCCATACACGATTTGTGAAAGTTTGGTCCGGATCATACCACAATATCATATAGCTGCCATACAAACGACCGATATGAAAACAAGTCTTTGTATGGAAAATTTTTTTGTTTTCCAACCTATTGCAAACGAATTCAAAATTTATTCATTTGACATAGCCATACATGATTTTTGAAAGTTTTATCCGGATCGGATCACTATATCATATAGCTGCCATACAAACGACCGATATGAAAACAAGTCTTTGTATGGAAAATTTTTGTGTTTTCCAACCTATTGCAACCGAATTCAACATTTATCCATTTGACATAGCCATACACGATTTGTGAAAGTTTGATCCGGATCGGACCACTATATCATATAGCTGCCATACAAACGACCGATATGAAAACAAGTCTTTATATGGAAAATTTTTTTGTTTTCCAACCTATTGCAACCGAATTCAAAATTTATTCATTTGACATAGCCATACATGATTTTTGTAAGTTTGGTCCGGATCGGATCACTATATCATATAGCTGCCATACAAACGACCGATATGAAAACAAGTCTTTGTATGGGAAACTTTTTTCTTTTCCAAACTATTGCAACCGAATTCAACATTTATCCATTTGACATAGCCATACATGATTTTTGAAAGTTTTATCCGGATCGGATCACTATATCATATAAATCATACAAACGACCGATATGAAAACAAGTCTTTGTATGGAAAATTTTTTTGTTTTCCAACCTATTGCAACCGAATTCAACATTTATTCATTTGACATAGCCATACACGATTTTGAAAGTTTGATCCGGATCGGATCACTATATCATATAGCTGCCATACAAACGACCGATACGAAAACAAGTCTTTGTATGGAAAATTTTTTTGTTTTCCAACCTATTGCAACCGAATTCAACATTTATTCATTTGACATAGCCATACATGATTTTTGTAAGTTTGATCCGGATCGGATCACTATATCATATAGGTGCCATACAAACGACCGATATGAAAACAAGTCTTTGTATGGAAAATTTTTGTGTTTTCCAACCTATTGCAACCGAATTCAACATTTATTTATTTGACATAGCCATACACGATTTGTGAAAGTTTGGTCCGGATCATACCACAATATCATATAGCTGCCATACAAACGACCGATATGAAAACAAGTCTTTGTATAGAAAATTTTTTTGTTTTCCAACCTATTGCAACCGAATTCAACATTTATTCATTTGACATAGCCATACATGATTTTTGTAAGTTTGATCCGGATCGGATCACTATATCATATAGCTGCCATACAAACGACCGATATGAAAACAAGTCTTTGTATGGAAAATTTTTTTGTTTTCCAACCTATTGCAACCGAATTCAACATTTATTCATTTGACATAGCCATACACGATTTGTGAAAGTTTGGTCCGGATCGGATCACAATATCATATAGCTGCCATACAAACGACCGATATGAAAACAAGTCTTTGTATAGAAAATTTTTTTGTTTTCCAACCTATTGCAACCGAATTCAAATTTATTCATTTGACATAGCCATACATGATTTTTGTAAGTTTGATCCGGATCGGATCACTATATCATATAGGTGCCATACAAACGACCGATATGAAAACAAGTCTTTGTATGGAAAATTTTTTTTCCAACATCTTTTTGAAATTTTTTTGTTTTCCAACCTATTGCAACCGAATTCAACATTTATTTATTTGACATAGCCATACACGATTTGTGAAAGTTTGATCCGGATCGGACCACTATATCATATAGCTGCCATACAAACGACCGATATGAAAACAAGTCTTTGTATGGAAAATTTTTTTTTTTCCAACCTATTGCAACCGAATTCAAATTTATTCATTTGACATAGCCATACATGATTTTTGTAAGTTTGATCCGGATCGGATCACTATATCATATAGGTGCCATACAAACGACCGATATGAAAACAAGTCTTTATATGGAAAATTTTTTTGTTTTCCAACCTATTGCAACCGAATTCAACATTTATTCATTTGACATAGCCATACACGATTTGTGAAAGTTTGGTCCGGATCGATCACTATATCATATAGCTGCCATACAAACGACCGATATGAAAACAAGTCTTTGTATGGAAAATTTTTTGTTTTCCAACCTATTGCAACCGAATTCAAATTTATTCATTTGACATAGCCATACACGATTTTTGTAAGTTTGATCCGGATCGGATCACTATATCATATAGCTGCCATACAAACGACCGATATGAAAACAAGTCTTTGTATGGAAAATTTTTTTGTTTTCCAACCTATTGCAACCGAATTCAACATTTATTTATTTGACATAGCCATACACGATTTGTGAAAGTTTGATCCGGATCGGATCACTATATCATATAGCTGCCATACAAACGACCGATATGAAAACAAGTCTTTGTATGGAAAATTTTTTTGTTTTCCAACCTATTGCAACCGAATTCAAAATTTATTCATTTGACATAGCCATACATGATTTTTGAAAGTTTGATCCGGATCGGATCACTATATCATATAGCTGCCATACAAACGACCGATATGAAAAACAAGTCTTTGTATGGAAAATTTTTTTGTTTTCCAACCTATTGCAACCGAATTCAACATTTATTTATTTGACATAGCCATACACGATTTGTGAAAGTTTGGTCCGGATCGGATCACTATATCATATAGCTGCCATACAAACGACCGATATGAAAACAAGTCTTTGTATGGAAAATTTTTTTGTTTTCCAACCTATTGCAACCGAATTCAACATTTATTCATTTGACATAGCCATACACGATTTGTGAAAGTTTGATCCGGATCGGATCACTATATCATATAGCTGCCATACAAACGACCGATAGGAAAACAAGTCTTTGTATGGAAAATTTTTTTGTTTTCCAACCTATTGCAACCGAATTCAACATTTATTCATTTGACATAGCCATACACGATTTTTGAAAGTTTGATCCGGATCGGATCACTATATCATATAGCTGCCATACAAACGACCGATATGAAAACAAGTCTTTGTATGGAAAATTTTTTTTTTTTCCAACCTATTGCAACCGAATTCAACATTTATTCATTTGACATAGCCATACACGATTTTTGAAAGTTTGATCCGGATCGGATCACTATATCATATAGCTGCCATACAAACGACCGATATGAAAACAAGTCTTTATATGGAAAATTTTTTTGTTTTCCAACCTATTGCAACCGAATTCAACATTTATTTATTTGACATAGCCATACACGATTTGTGAAAGTTTGATCCGGATCGGACCACTATATCATATAGCTGCCATACAAACGACCGATATGAAAACAAGTCTTTGTATAGAAAATTTTTTTGTTTTCCAACCTATTGCAACCGAATTCAAATTTATTCATTTGACATAGCCATACACGATTTTTGAAAGTTTGATCCGGATCGGATCACTATATCATATAGCTGCCATACAAACGACCGATATGAAAACAAGTCTTTGTATGGAAAATTTTTTTGTTTTCCAACCTATTGCAAACGAATTCAACATTTATCCATTTGACATAGCCATACATGATTTTTGAAAGTTTTATCCGGATCGGATCACTATATCATATAGCTGCCATACAAACGACCGATATGAAAACAAGTCTTTATATGGAAAATTTTTTTGTTTTCCAACCTATTGCAACCGAATTCAACATTTATTTATTTGACATAGCCATACACGATTTGTGAAAGTTTGGTCCGGATCGGATCACTATATCATATAGCTGCCATACAAACGACCGATATGAAAACAAGTCTTTGTATGGAAAATTTTTTTGTTTTCCAACCTATTGCAACCGAATTCAAATTTATTCATTTGACATAGCCATACATGATTTTTGTAAGTTTGATCCGGATCGGATCACTATATCATATAGGTGCCATACAAACGACCGATATGAAAACAAGTCTTTGTATGGAAAATATAGAAAACAAGTCTTTATATGGAAAATTTTTTTGTTTTCCAACCTATTGCAACCGAATTCAACATTTATTTATTTGACATAGCCATACACGATTTGTGAAAGTTTGGTCCGGATCGGACCACAATATCATATAGCTGCCATACAAACGACCGATATGAAAACAAGTCTTTGTATGGAAAATTTTTTTGTTTTCCAACCTATTGCAACCGAATTCAACATTTATTCATTTGACATAGCCATACATGATTTTTGTAAAGTTTGATCCGGATCGGATCACTATATCATATAGGTGCCATACAAACGACCGATATGAAAACAAGTCTTTGTATGGAAAATTTTTTTGTTTTTAAATTAACCAACCTATTGCAACCGAATTCAACATTTATCCATTTGACATAGCCATACATGATTTTTGAAAGTTTGATCCGGATCGGATCACTATATCATATAGCTGCCATACAAACGACCGATATGAAAAAAAGTCTTTGTATGGAAAATTTTTTTGTTTTCCAACCTATTGCAACCGAATTCAACATTTATTTATTTGACATAGCCATACACGATTTGTGAAAGTTTGGTCCGGATCGGACCACTATATCATATAGCTGCCATACAAACGACCGATATGAAAACAAGTCTTTGTATGGAAAATTTTTTTGTTTTCCAACCTATTGCAACCGAATTCAACATTTATTCATTTGACATAGCCATACACGATTTGTGAAAGTTTGATCCGGATCGGATCACTATATCATATAGGTGCCATACAAACGACCGATATGAAAACAAGTCTTTGTATGGAAAATTTTTTTGTTTTCCAACCTATTGCAACCGAATTCAACATTTATCCATTTGACATAGCCATACATGATTTTTGAAAGTTTGATCCGGATCGGATCACTATATCATATAGCTGCCATACAAACGACCGATATGAAAACAAGTCTTTGTATGGAAAATTTTTTTGTTTTCCAACCTATTGCAACCGAATTCAACATTTATTCATTTGACATAGCCATACATGATTTTTGTAAGTTTGATCCGGATCGGATCACTATATCATATAGGTGCCATACAAACGACCGATATGAAAACAAGTCTTTGTATGGAAAATTTTTTTGTTTTCCAACCTATTGCAACCGAATTCAACATTTATTTATTTGACATAGCCATACACGATTTGTGAAAGTTTGGTCCGGATCGGACCACTATATCATATAGCTGCCATACAAACGACCGATATGAAAACAAGTCTTTGTATGGAAAATTTTTTTGTTTTCCAACCTATTGCAACCGAATTCAACATTTATTCATTTGACATAGCCATACACGATTTTTGAAAGTTTGATCCGGATCGGACCACTATATCATATAGCTGCCATACAAACGACCGATATGAAAACAAGTCTTTAGATGGAAAATTTTTTGTTTTCCAACCTATTGCAACCGAATTCAACATTTATTCATTTGACATAGCCATACACGATTTTTGAAAGTTTGATCCGGATCGGATCACTATATCATATAGCTGCCATACAAACGACCGATATGAAAACAAGTCTTTGTATGGAAAATTTTTTTGTTTTCCAACCTATTGCAACCGAATTCAAATTTATTCATTTGACATAGCCATACATGATTTTTGAAAGTTTGATCCGGATCGGATCACTATATCATATAGCTGCCATACAAACGACCGATATGAAAACAAGTCTTTGTATGGAAAATTTTTTTGTTTTCCAACCTATTGCAACCGAATTCAACATTTATCCATTTGACATAGCCATCACTATATCATATAGCTGCCATACAAACGACCGATATGAAAACAAGTCTTTGTATGGAAAATTTTTTTGTTTTCCAACCTATTGCAACCGAATTCAACATTTATTCATTTGACATAGCCATACACGATTTTTGAAAGTTTGGTCCGGATCGATCACTATATCATATAGCTGCCATACAAACGACCGATATGAAAACAAGTCTTTGTATGGAAAATTTTTTTGTTTTCCAACCTATTGCAACCGAATTCAAATTTATTCATTTGACATAGCCATACATGATTTTTGTAAGTTTGATCCGGATCGGATCACTATATCATATAGGTGCCATACAAACGACCGATATGAAAACAAGTCTTTGTATGGAAAATTTTTAAAATTATTTGTATCAAAAATCCATACAAACACGATAGAAAACAAGTCTTTATAGAAAATTTTTTTGTTTTCCAACCTATTGCAACCGAATTCAACATTTATTTATTTGACATAGCCATACACGATTTGTGAAAGTTTGGTCCGGATCGGATCACTATATCATATAGCTGCCATACAAACGACCGATATGAAAACAAGTCTTTGTATGGAAAATTTTTTTGTTTTCCAACCTATTGCAACCGAATTCAACATTTATTCATTTGACATAGCCATACATGATTTTTGTAAGTTTGATCCGGATCGGATCACTATATCATATAGGTGCCATACAAACGACCGATATGAAAACAAGTCTTTGTATGGAAAATTTTTTTGTTTTCCAACCTATTGCAACCGAATTCAACATTTATTCATTTGACATAGCCATACACGATTTGTTGAAAGTTTGGTTTCCGGATCGGATCACTATATCATATAGCTGCCATACAAACGACCGATATGAAAACAAGTCTTTGTATGGAAAACTTTTTTGTTTTCCAACCTATTGCAACCGAATTCAACATTTATTTATTTGACATAGCCATACACGATTTTTGAAAGTTTGATCCGGATCGGATCACTATATCATATAGCTGCCATACAAACGACCGATATGAAAACAAGTCTTTGTATGGAAAATTTTTTTGTTTTCCAACCTATTGCAACCGAATTCAACATTTATTTATTTGACATAGCCATACACGATTTTTGAAAGTTTGATCCGGATCGGATCACTATATCATATAGCTGCCATACAAACGACCGATATGAAAACAAGTCTTTGTATGGAAAATTTTTTTGTTTTCCAACCTATTGCAACCGAATTCAACATTTATTCATTTGACATAGCCATACACGATTTGTGAAAGTTTGGTCCGGATCGGACCACTATATCATATAGCTGCCATACAAACGACCGATATGAAAACAAGTCTTTGTATGGAAAATTTTTTTGTTTTCCAACCTATTGCAACCGAATTCAACATTTATTTATTTGACATAGCCATACACGATTTGTGAAAGTTTGATCCGGATCGGACCACTATATCATATAGCTGCCATACAAACGACCGATATGAAAACAAGTCTTTGTATGGAAAATTTTTTTGTTTTCCAACCTATTGCAACCGAATTCAACATTTATTCATTTGACATAGCCATACATGATTTTTGTAAGTTTGATCCGGATCGGATCACTATATCATATAGCTGCCATACAAACGACCGATATGAAAACAAGTCTTTGTATGGAAAATTTTTTTGTTTTCAACCGAATTCAAAATTTTTCTTGACATAACCATACACGATTTTGAAAGTTTTCAATGTCTATTATATATGCATACAAACGAAAATCTTTATATGGAAAATTTTTTTGTTTTCCAACCTATTGCAACCGAATTCAACATTTATTTATTTGACATAGCCATACACGATTTGTTGAAAGTTTGGTCCGGATCGTACCACTATATCATATAGCTGCCATACAAACGACCGATATGAAAACAAGTCTTTGTATGGAAAATTTTTTTGTTTTCCAACCTATTGCAACCGAATTCAACATTTATTCATTTGACATAGCCATACACGATTTTTGTAAGTTTGATCCGGATCGGATCACTATATCATATAGCTGCCATACAAACGACCGATATGAAAACAAGTCTTTGTATGGAAAATTTTTTTGTTTTCCAACCTATTGCAACCGAATTCAACATTTATTCATTTGACATAGCCATACACGATTTGTGAAAGTTTGATCCGGATCGGATCACTATATCATATAGCTGCCATACAAACGACCGATATGAAAACAAGTCTTTGTATGGAAAATTTTTTTGTTTTCCAACCTATTGCAACCGAATTCAACATTTATTCATTTGACATAGCCATACACGATTTTTGAAAGTTTGATCCGGATCGGATCACTATATCATATAGCTGCCATACAAACGACCGATATGAAAAACAAGTCTTTGTATGGAAAATTTTTTTGTTTTCCAACCTATTGCAACCGAATTCAACATTTATTCATTTGACATAGCCATACACAATTTTTGAAAGTTTGATCCGGATCGGATCACTATATCATTTAGCTGCCATACAAACGACCGATATGAAAACAAGTCTTTGTATGGAAAATTTTTTTGTTTTTTCCAACCTATTGCAACCGAATTCAACATTTATTCATTTGACATAGCCATACATGATTTTTTGTAAGTTTGATCCGGATCGGATCACTATATCATATAGCTGCCATACAAACGACCGATATGAAAACAAGTCTTTGTATGGAAAATTTTTTTGTTTTCCAACCTATTGCAACCGAATTCAACATTTATTTATTTGACATAGCCATACACGATTTTTGAAAGTTTGATCCGGATCGGATCACTATATCATATAGCTGCCATACAAACGACCGATATGAAAACAAGTCTTTGTATGGAAAATTTTTTTGTTTTCCAACCTATTGCAACCGAATTCAACATTTATTCATTTGACATAGCCATACACAATTTTTGAAAGTTTGATCCGGATCGGATCACTATATCATTTAGCTGCCATACAAACGACCGATATGAAAACAAGTCTTTGTATGGAAAATTTTTTTGTTTTCCAACCTATTGCAACCGAATTCAACATTTATTCATTTGACATAGCCATACACAATTTTTGAAAGTTTGATCCGGATCGGATCACTATATCATTTAGCTGCCATACAAACGACCGATATGAAAACAAGTCTTTGTATGGAAAATTTTTTTGTTTTCCAACCTATTGCAACCGAATTCAACATTTATCCATTTGACATAGCCATACACGATTTTTGAAAGTTTGATCCGGATCGGATCACTATATCATATAGCTGCCATACAAACGACCGATATGAAAACAAGTCTTTGTATGGAAAATTTTTTTGTTTTCCAACCTATTGCAACCGAATTCAACATTTATTCATTTGACATAGCCATACATGATTTTTGAAAGTTTGATCCGGATCGGATCACTATATCATATAGCTGCCATACAAACGACCGATACGAAAACAAGTCTTTGTATGGAAAATTTTTTTGTTTTCCAACCTATTGCAACCGAATTCAACATTTATTTATTTGACATAGCCATACAAAATTTTTGAAAGTTTGATCCGGATCGGACCACTATATCATATAGCTGCCATACAAACGACCGATATGAAAACAAGTCTTTGTATGGAAAATTTTTTTGTTTTCCAACCTATTGCAACCGAATTCAACATTTATTCATTTGACATAGCCATACACAATTTTTGAAAGTTTGATCCGGATCGGATCACTATATCATATAGCTGCCATACAAACGACCGATATGAAAAACAAGTCTTTGTATGGAAAATTTTTTTGTTTTCCAACCTATTGCAACCGAATTCAACATTTATTTATTTGACATAGCCATACACGATTTTTGAAAGTTTGATCCGGATCGGACCACTATATCATATAGCTGCCATACAAACGACCGATATGAAAACAAGTCTTTGTATAGAAAATTTTTTTGTTTTCCAACCTATTGCAACCGAATTCAACATTTATCCATTTGACATAGCCATACACGATTTTTGAAAGTTTGATCCGGATCGGACCACTATATCATATAGCTGCCATACAAACGACCGATACGAAAACAAGTCTTTGTATGGAAAATTTTTTTGTTTTCCAACCTATTGCAACCGAATTCAACATTTATTCATTTGACATAGCCATACACGATTTGTGTAAAGTTTGATCCGGATCGGATCACTATATCATATAGCTGCCATACAAACGACCGATATGAAAACAAGTCTTTGTATGGAAAATTTTTTTGTTTTCCAACCTATTGCAACCGAATTCAACATTTATTCATTTGACATAGCCATACATGATTTTTGTAAGTTTGATCCGGATCGGATCACTATATCATATAGCTGCCATACAAACGACCGATATGAAAACAAGTCTTTGTATGGAAAATTTTTTTGTTTTCCAACCTATTGCAACCGAATTCAACATTTATTTATTTGACATAGCCATACACGATTTGTGAAAGTTTGGTCCGGATCGGACCACTATATCATATAGCTGCCATACAAACGACCGATATGAAAACAAGTCTTTGTATGGAAAATTTTTTTGTTTTCCAACCTATTGCAACCGAATTCAACATTTATTCATTTGACATAGCCATACATGATTTTTGTAAGTTTGATCCGGATCGGATCACTATATCATATAGCTGCCATACAAACGACCGATATGAAAACAAGTCTTTATGAAAAAGTCTTTATATGGAAAATTTTTTTTTTTTTTTTTCCAACCTATTGCAACCGAATTCAACATTTATTTATTTGACATAGCCATACACGATTTGTGAAAGTTTGGTCCGGATCGGACCACTATATCATATAGCTGCCATACAAACGACCGATATGAAAACAAGTCTTTGTATGGAAAATTTTTTTGTTTTCCAACCTATTGCAACCGAATTCAACATTTATTCATTTGACATAGCCATACATGATTTTTGTAAGTTTGATCCGGATCGGATCACTATATCATATAGGTGCCATACAAACGACCGATATGAAAACAAGTCTTTGTATGGAAAATTTTTTTTTCCAAGTAAACGAATTTAACATTTATTCATTTGACATAGCCATACAGATTTGAAAGTTTAAACCATATCAAAAATTTTTTTGAAAATTTCCAACCTATTGCAACCGAATTCAACATTTATTCATTTGACATAGCCATACACGATTTGTGAAAGTTTGGTCCGGATCGGACCACTATATCATATAGCTGCCATACAAACGACCGATATGAAAAACAAGTCTTTGTATGGAAAATTTTTTTGTTTTCCAACCTATTGCAACCGAATTCAACATTTATTCATTTGACATAGCCATACATGATTTTTGTAAAGTTTGATCCGGATCGGATCACTATATCATATAGCTGCCATACAAACGACCGATATGAAAACAAGTCTTTGTATGGAAAATTTTTTTGTTTTCCAACCTATTGCAACCGAATTCAACATTTATTCATTTGACATAGCCATACACGATTTTTGAAAGTTTGATCCGGATCGGATCACTATATCATATAGCTGCCATACAAACGACCGATATGAAAACAAGTCTTTGTATAGGAAAATTTTTTTGTTTTCCAACCTATTGCAACCGAATTCAACATTTATTCATTTGACATAGCCATACACGATTTTTGAAAGTTTGATCCGGATCGGACCACTATATCATATAGCTGCCATACAAACGACCGATATGAAAACAAGTCTTTGTATGGAAAATTTTTTTGTTTTCCAACCTATTGCAACCGAATTCAACATTTATTCATTTGACATAGCCATACATGATTTTTGAAAGTTTGATCCGGATCGGATCACTATATCATATAGCTGCCATACAAACGACCGATATGAAAACAAGTCTTTGTATGGAAAATTTTTTTGTTTTCCAACCTATTGCAACCGAATTCAACATTTATTCATTTGACATAGCCATACATGATTTTTGAAAGTTTGATCCGGATCGGATCACTATATCATATAGCTGCCATACAAACGACCGATATGAAAACAAGTCTTTGTATGGAAAATTTTTTTGTTTTCCAACCTATTGCAACCGAATTCAACATTTATTCATTTGACATAGCCATACATGATTTTTGTAAGTTTGATCCGGATCGGATCACTATATCATATAGCTGCCATACAAACGACCGATATGAAAACAAGTCTTTGTATGGAAAATTTTTTTGTTTTCCAACCTATTGCAACCGAATTCAACATTTATTCATTTGACATAGCCATACACGATTTTTGAAAGTTTGGTCCGGATCGGATCACTATATCATATAGCTGCCATACAAACGACCGATATGAAAACAAGTCTTTGTATGGAAAACTTTTTTTGTTTTCCAACCTATTGCAACCGAATTCAACATTTATTCATTTGACATAGCCATACATGATTTTTGTAAGTTTGATCCGGATCGGATCACTATATCATATAGCTGCCATACAAACGACCGATATGAAAACAAGTCTTTGTATGGAAAATTTTTTTGTTTTCCAACCTATTGCAACCGAATTCAACATTTATCCATTTGACATAGCCATACATGATTTTTGAAAGTTTGGTCCGGATCGGATCACTATATCATATAGCTGCCATACAAACGACCGATATGAAAACAAGTCTTTGTATGGAAAATTTTTTTTTCCAACTATTCAACAATTAACTTATATTTGACAATTTTTGTCCAAACTATATATACACGACCGATATAAAAAGTCTTTATATGGAAAATTTTTTTGTTTTCCAACCTATTGCAACCGAATTCAACATTTATTTATTTGACATAGCCATACACGATTTGTGAAAGTTTGGTCCGGATCGGACCACTATATCATATAGCTGCCATACAAACGACCGATATGAAAACAAGTCTTTGTATGGAAAATTTTTTTGTTTTCCAACCTATTGCAACCGAATTCAAATTTATTCATTTGACATAGCCATACATGATTTTTGTAAGTTTGATCCGGATCGGATCACTATATCATATAGGTGCCATACAAACGACCGATATGAAAACAAGTCTTTGTATGGAAAATTTTTTTGTTTTCCAACCTATTGCAACCGAATTCAACATTTATTCATTTGACATAGCCATACACGATTTGTTAAAGTTTGTTCCGGATCGGACCACTATATCATATAGCTGCCATACAAACGACCGATATGAAAACAAGTCTTTGTATGGAAAATTTTTTTGTTTTCCAACCTATTGCAACCGAATTCAACATTTATTCATTTGACATAGCCATACATGATTTTTGTAAGTTTGATCCGGATCGGATCACTATATCATATAGGTGCCATACAAACGACCGATATGAAAACAAGTCTTTGTATGGAAAATTTTTTTTTTTTCCAACCTATTGCAACCGAATTCAACATTTATTCATTTGACATAGCCATACACGATTTTTGAAAGTTTGATCCGGATCGGATCACTATATCATATAGCTGCCATACAAACGACCGATATGAAAACAAGTCTTTGTATGGAAAATTTTTTTGTTTTCCAACCTATTGCAACCGAATTCAACATTTATTCATTTGACATAGCCATACACGATTTTTGAAAGTTTGGTCCGGATCGGATCACTATATCATATAGCTGCCATACAAACGACCGATATGAAAACAAGTCTTTGTATGGAAAATTTTTTTGTTTTCCAACCTATTGCAACCGAATTCAACATTTATTTATTTGACATAGCCATACACGATTTGTGAAAGTTTGGTCCGGATCGGATCACTATATCATATAGCTGCCATACAAACGACCGATATGAAAACAAGTCTTTGTATGGAAAATTTTTTTGTTTTCCAACCTATTGCAACCGAATTCAACATTTATTCATTTGACATAGCCATACATGATTTTTGTAAGTTTGATCCGGATCGGATCACTATATCATATAGCTGCCATACAAACGACCGATATGAAAACAAGTCTTTGTATGGAAAATTTTTTGTTTTCCAACCTATTGCAACCGAATTCAACATTTATTCATTTGACATAGCCATACATGATTTTTGAAAGTTTTATCCGGATCGGATCACTATATCATATAGCTGCCATACAAACGACCGATATGAAAACAAGTCTTTGTATGGAAAATTTTTTTGTTTTCCAACCTATTGCAACCGAATTCAACATTTATTCATTTGACATAGCCATACACGATTTTTGAAAGTTTGGTCCGGATCGGATCACTATATCATATAGCTGCCATACAAACGACCGATATGAAAACAAGTCTTTGTATGGAAAATTTTTTTGTTTTCCAACCTATTGCAACCGAATTCAACATTTATTCATTTGACATAGCCATACACGATTTTTGAAAGTTTGATCCGGATCGGATCACTATATCATATAGCTGCCATACAAACGACCGATACGAAAACAAGTCTTTGTATGGAAAATTTTTTTGTTTTCCAACCTATTGCAACCGAATTCAACATTTATTTATTTGACATAGCCATACACGATTTTTGAAAGTTTGATCCGGATCGGATCACTATATCATATAGCTGCCATACAAACGACCGATATGAAAACAAGTCTTTGTATGGAAAATTTTTTTGTTTTCCAACCTATTGCAACCGAATTCAACATTTATTCATTTGACATAGCCATACATGATTTTTGTAAGTTTGATCCGGATCGGATCACTATATCATATAGCTGCCATACAAACGACCGATATGAAAACAAGTCTTTGTATGGAAAATTTTTTTGTTTTCCAACCTATTGCAACCGAATTCAACATTTATTCATTTGACATAGCCATACACGATTTTTGAAAGTTTGGTCCGGATCGGATCACTATATCATATAGCTGCCATACAAACGACCGATATGAAAACAAGTCTTTGTATGGAAAATTTTTTTTTTTCCAATTTAATATATTTATTTAAACACATTTTAAGTTTTGAAATATAATTAATACAAACGATACGAAAACAAGTCTTTATATGGAAAATTTTTTTTTTTCCAACCTATTGCAACCGAATTAAATTTATTTATTTGACATAGCCATACACGATTTGTGAAAGTTTGATCCGGATCGGATCACTATATCATATAGCTGCCATACAAACGACCGATATGAAAACAAGTCTTTGTATGGAAAATTTTTTTGTTTTCCAACCTATTGCAACCGAATTCAACATTTATTCATTTGACATAGCCATACATGATTTTTGTAAGTTTGATCCGGATCGGATCACTATATCATATAGCTGCCATACAAACGACCGATATGAAAACAAGTCTTTGTATGGAAAATTTTTTTGTTTTCCAACCTATTGCAACCGAATTCAACATTTATTTATTTGACATAGCCATACACGATTTTTGAAAGTTTGGTCCGGATCGGATCACTATATCATATAGCTGCCATACAAACGACCGATATGAAAACAAGTCTTTGTATGGAAAATTTTTTTGTTTTCCAACCTATTGCAACCGAATTCAACATTTATTCATTTGACATAGCCATACACAATTTTTGAAAGTTTGATCCGGATCGGATCACTATATCATATAGCTGCCATACAAACGACCGATATGAAAACAAGTCTTTGTATGGAAAATTTTTTTGTTTTCCAACCTATTGCAACCGAATTCAACATTTATTCATTTGACATAGCCATACACAATTTTTGAAAGTTTGATCCGGATCGGATCACTATATCATTTAGCTGCCATACAAACGACCGATATGAAAACAAGTCTTTGTATGGGAAACTTTTTTGTTTTCCAACCTATTGCAACCGAATTCAACATTTATTCATTTGACATAGCCATACATGATTTTTGTAAGTTTGATCCGGATCGGATCACTATATCATATAGGTGCCATACAAACGACCGATATGAAAACAAGTCTTTATATGGAAAATTTTTTTGTTTTCCAACCTATTGCAACCGAATTCAACATTTATTCATTTGACATAGCCATACACGATTTGTGAAAGTTTGGTCCGGATCGGACCACTATATCATATAGCTGCCATACAAACGACCGATATGAAAACAAGTCTTTGTATGGAAAATTTTTTTGTTTTCCAACCTATTGCAACCGAATTTAACATTTATTCATTTGACATAGCCATACATGATTTTTGTAAGTTTGATCCGGATCGGATCACTATATCATATAGCTGCCATACAAACGACCGATATGAAAACAAGTCTTTATATGGAAAATTTTTTTGTTTTCCAACCTATTGCAACCGAATTCAACATTTATTCATTTGACATAGCCATACACGATTTTTGAAAGTTTGATCCGGATCGGATCACTATATCATATAGCTGCCATACAAACGACCGATATGAAAACAAGTCTTTGTATGGAAAATTTTTTTGTTTTCCAACCTATTGCAACCGAATTCAACATTTATTCATTTGACATAGCCATACACGATTTTTGAAAGTTTGGTCCGGATCGGATCACTATATCATATAGCTGCCATACAAACGACCGATATGAAAACAAGTCTTTGTATGGAAAATTTTTTTGTTTTCCAACCTATTGCAACCGAATTCAACATTTATTCATTTGACATAGCCATACACAATTTTTGAAAGTTTGATCCGGATCGGACCACTATATCATATAGCTGCCATACAAACGACCGATATGAAAACAAGTCTTTGTATGGAAAATTTTTTTGTTTTCCAACCTATTGCAACCGAATTCAACATTTATTCATTTGACATAGCCATACACAATTTTTGAAAGTTTGATCCGGATCGGACCACTATATCATATAGCTGCCATACAAACGACCGATATGAAAACAAGTCTTTGTATGGAAAATTTTTTTGTTTTCCAACCTATTGCAACCGAATTCAACATTTATTTATTTGACATAGCCATACACGATTTGTGAAAGTTTGGTCCGGATCGGACCACTATATCATATAGCTGCCATACAAACGACCGATATGAAAACAAGTCTTTGTATGGAAAATTTTTTTGTTTTCCAACCTATTGCAACCGAATTCAACATTTATTCATTTGACATAGCCATACATGATTTTTGTAAGTTTGATCCGGATCGGATCACTATATCATATAGGTGCCATACAAACGACCGATATGAAAACAAGTCTTTGTATGGAAAATTTTTTTG
This sequence comes from Drosophila ercepeae, assembly GCA_018150545.1. Classification (NCBI taxonomy): domain Eukaryota; kingdom Metazoa; phylum Arthropoda; class Insecta; order Diptera; family Drosophilidae; genus Drosophila; species Drosophila ercepeae. The sequence goes on along the minus strand of JAECWL010000101.1, from coordinate 10,421 downwards.
TTTTCCAACCTATTGCAACCGAATTCAACATTTATTTATTTGACATAGCCATACACGATTTGTGAAAGTTTGGTCCGGATCGGATCACTATATCATATAGCTGCCATACAAACGACCGATATGAAAACAAGTCTTTGTATGGAAAATTTTTTTGTTTTCCAACCTATTGCAACCGAATTCAACATTTATTCATTTGACATAGCCATACATGATTTTTGTAAGTTTGATCCGGATCGGATCACTATATCATATAGGTGCCATACAAACGACCGATATGAAAAACAAGTCTTTGTATGGAAAATTTTTTTGTTTTCCAACCTATTGCAACCGAATTCAACATTTATTCATTTGACATAGCCATACACGATTTTTGAAAGTTTGGTCCGGATCGGATCACTATATCATATAGCTGCCATACAAACGACCGATATGAAAACAAGTCTTTGTATGGAAAATTTTTTTGTTTTCCAACCTATTGCAACCGAATTCAACATTTATTCATTTGACATAGCCATACATGATTTTTGTAAGTTTGATCCGGATCGGATCACTATATCATATAGCTGCCATACAAACGACCGATATGAAAACAAGTCTTTGTATGGAAAATTTTTTTGTTTTCCAACCTATTGCAACCGAATTCAAACATTTATTCATTTGACATAGCCATACACGATTTGTGAAAGTTTGGTCCGGATCGGACCACTATATCATATAGCTGCCATACAAACGACCGATATGAAAACAAGTCTTTGTATGGAAAATTTTTTTGTTTTCCAACCTATTGCAACCGAATTCAACATTTATTCATTTGACATAGCCATACATGATTTTTGTAAGTTTGATCCGGATCGGATCACTATATCATATAGCTGCCATACAAACGACCGATATGAAAACAAGTCTTTGTATGGAAAATTTTTTTGTTTTCCAACCTATTGCAACCGAATTCAACATTTATTTATTTGACATAGCCATACACGATTTGTGAAAGTTTGATCCGGATCGGACCACTATATCATATAGCTGCCATACAAACGACCGATATGAAAACAAGTCTTTGTATGGAAAACTTTTTTGTTTTCCAACCTATTGCAACCGAATTCAACATTTATTCATTTGACATAGCCATACATGATTTTTGTAAAGTTTGATCCGGATCGGATCACTATATCATATAGGTGCCATACAAACGACCGATATGAAAACAAGTCTTTGTATGGAAAATTTTTTTGTTTTCCAACCTATTGCAACCGAATTCAACATTTATTTATTTGACATAGCCATACACGATTTGTGAAAGTTTGGTCCGGATCGGACCACTATATCATATAGCTGCCATACAAACGACCGATATGAAAACAAGTCTTTGTATGGAAAATTTTTTTGTTTTCCAACCTATTGCAACCGAATTCAAATTTATTCATTTGACATAGCCATACATGATTTTTGTAAGTTTGATCCGGATCGGATCACTATATCATATAGCTGCCATACAAACGACCGATATGAAAACAAGTCTTTGTATGGAAAATTTTTTTGTTTTCCAACCTATTGCAACCGAATTCAACATTTATTTATTTGACATAGCCATACACGATTTTTGAAAGTTTGGTCCGGATCGGATCACTATATCATATAGCTGCCATACAAACGACCGATATGAAAACAAGTCTTTGTATGGAAAATTTTTTTGTTTTCCAACCTATTGCAACCGAATTCAACATTTATTCATTTGACATAGCCATACACGATTTGTGAAAGTTTGGTCCGGATCGGATCACTATATCATATAGCTGCCATACAAACGACCGATATGAAAACAAGTCTTTGTATGGAAAATTTTTTTGTTTTCCAACCTATTGCAACCGAATTCAACATTTATTCATTTGACATAGCCATACATGATTTTTGTAAGTTTGATCCGGATCGGATCACTATATCATATAGCTGCCATACAAACGACCGATATGAAAACAAGTCTTTGTATGGAAAATTTTTTTGTTTTCCAACCTATTGCAACCGAATTCAACATTTATTCATTTGACATAGCCATACACGATTTTTGAAAGTTTGGTCCGGATCGGATCACTATATCATATAGCTGCCATACAAACGACCGATATGAAAACAAGTCTTTGTATGGAAAATTTTTTTGTTTTCCAACCTATTGCAACCGAATTCAACATTTATTCATTTGACATAGCCATACACGATTTTTGAAAGTTTGATCCGGATCGGATCACTATATCATATAGCTGCCATACAAACGACCGATATGAAAACAAGTCTTTGTATGGAAAATTTTTTTGTTTTCCAACCTATTGCAACCGAATTCAACATTTATTTATTTGACATAGCCATACACGATTTGTGTAAGTTTGGTCCGGATCGGATCACTATATCATATAGCTGCCATACAAACGACCGATATGAAAACAAGTCTTTGTATGGAAAATTTTTTTGTTTTCCAACCTATTGCAACCGAATTCAAATTTATTCATTTGACATAGCCATACATGATTTTTGTAAGTTTGATCCGGATCGGATCACTATATCATATAGCTGCCATACAAACGACCGATATGAAAACAAGTCTTTGTATGGAAAATTTTTTTGTTTTCCAACCTATTGCAACCGAATTCAACATTTATTTATTTGACATAGCCATACACGATTTGTGAAAGTTTGGTCCGGATCGGACCACTATATCATATAGCTGCCATACAAACGACCGATATGAAAACAAGTCTTTGTATGGAAAATTTTTTTGTTTTCCAACCTATTGCAACCGAATTCAACATTTATTCATTTGACATAGCCATACACGATTTTTGAAAGTTTGATCCGGATCGGATCACTATATCATATAGCTGCCATACAAACGACCGATATGAAAACAAGTCTTTGTATGGAAAATTTTTTTGTTTTCCAACCTATTGCAACCGAATTCAACATTTATTCATTTGACATAGCCATACACGATTTGTGAAAGTTTGATCCGGATATCACTATATCATATAGCTGCCATACAAACGACCGATATGAAAACAAGTCTTTGTATGGAAAATTTTTTTGTTTTCCAACCTATTGCAACCGAATTCAACATTTATTCATTTGACATAGCCATACATGATTTGTGAAAGTTTGATCCGGATCGGATCACTATATCATATAGCTGCCATACAAACGACCGATATGAAAACAAGTCTTTGTATGGAAAATTTTTTTGTTTTCCAACCTATTGCAACCGAATTCAACATTTATTCATTTGACATAGCCATACACGATTTTTGAAAGTTTGGTCCGGATCGGATCACTATATCATATAGCTGCCATACAAACGACCGATATGAAAACAAGTCTTTGTATGGAAAATTTTTTTGTTTTCCAACCTATTGCAACCGAATTCAACATTTATTCATTTGACATAGCCATACACGATTTTTGAAAGTTTGATCCGGATCGGATCACTATATCATATAGCTGCCATACAAACGACCGATATGAAAACAAGTCTTTGTATGGAAAATTTTTTTGTTTTCCAACCTATTGCAACCGAATTCAACATTTATTCATTTGACATAGCCATACACGATTTTTGAAAGTTTGATCCGGATCGGATCACTATATCATATAGGTGCCATACAAACGACCGATATGAAAACAAGTCTTTGTATGGAAAATTTTTTTGTTTTCCAACCTATTGCAACCGAATTCAACATTTATTCATTTGACATAGCCATACATGATTTTTGAAAGTTTGATCCGGATCGGATCACTATATCATATAGCTGCCATACAAACGACCGATATGAAAACAAGTCTTTGTATGGAAAATTTTTTGTTTTCCAACCTATTGCAACCGAATTCAACATTTATTCATTTGACATAGCCATACACGATTTGTGAAAGTTTGATCCGGATCGGACCACTATATCATATAGCTGCCATACAAACGACCGATATGAAAACAAGTCTTTGTATGGAAAATTTTTTTGTTTTCCAACCTATTGCAACCGAATTCAACATTTATTCATTTGACATAGCCATACATGATTTTTGTAAGTTTGATCCGGATCGGATCACTATATCATATAGCTGCCATACAAACGACCGATATGAAAACAAGTCTTTGTATGGAAAATTTTTTTGTTTTCCAACCTATTGCAACCGAATTCAACATTTATTCATTTGACATAGCCATACACGATTTGTGAAAGTTTGATCCGGATCGGATCACTATATCATATAGCTGCCATACAAACGACCGATATGAAAACAAGTCTTTGTATGGAAAATTTTTTTGTTTTCCAACCTATTGCAACCGAATTCAACATTTATTCATTTGACATAGCCATACACGATTTTTGAAAGTTTGATCCGGATCGGACCACTATATCATATAGCTGCCATACAAACGACCGATATGAAAACAAGTCTTTGTATGGAAAATTTTTTTGTTTTCCAACCTATTGCAACCGAATTCAACATTTATTCATTTGACATAGCCATACACGATTTGTGAAAGTTTGGTCCGGATCGGATCAACTATATCATATAGCTGCCATACAAACGACCGATATGAAAACAAGTCTTTGTATGGAAAATTTTTTTGTTTTCCAACCTATTGCAACCGAATTCAACATTTATTCATTTGACATAGCCATACACGATTTTTGTAAGTTTGATCCGGATCGGATCACTATATCATATAGCTGCCATACAAACGACCGATATGAAAACAAGTCTTTGTATGGAAAATTTTTTTGTTTTCCAACCTATTGCAACCGAATTCAACATTTATTTATTTGACATAGCCATACACGATTTGTGAAAGTTTGGTCCGGATCGGACCACTATATCATATAGCTGCCATACAAACGACCGATATGAAAACAAGTCTTTGTATGGAAAATTTTTTTGTTTTCCAACCTATTGCAACCGAATTCAAATTTATTCATTTGACATAGCCATACATGATTTTTGTAAGTTTGATCCGGATCGGATCACTATATCATATAGGTGCCATACAAACGACCGATATGAAAACAAGTCTTTGTATGGAAAATTTTTTTGTTTTCCAACCTATTGCAACCGAATTCAACATTTATTTATTTGACATAGCCATACACGATTTGTGAAAGTTTGGTCCGGATCGGACCACTATATCATATAGCTGCCATACAAACGACCGATATGAAAACAAGTCTTTGTATGGAAAATTTTTTTGTTTTCCAACCTATTGCAACCGAATTCAACATTTATTCATTTGACATAGCCATACACGATTTTTGAAAGTTTGATCCGGATCGGACCACTATATCATATAGCTGCCATACAAACGACCGATATGAAAACAAGTCTTTGTATGGAAAATTTTTTTGTTTTCCAACCTATTGCAACCGAATTCAACATTTATTCATTTGACATAGCCATACATGATTTTTGTAAGTTTGATCCGGATCGGATCACTATATCATATAGGTGCCATACAAACGACCGATATGAAAACAAGTCTTTGTATGGAAAATTTTTTTGTTTTCCAACCTATTGCAACCGAATTCAACATTTATTTATTTGACATAGCCATACACGATTTGTGAAAGTTTGGTCCGGATCGGATCACTATATCATATAGCTGCCATACAAACGACCGATATGAAAACAAGTCTTTGTATGGAAAATTTTTTTGTTTTCCAACCTATTGCAACCGAATTCAACATTTATTCATTTGACATAGCCATACATGATTTTTGAAAGTTTGATCCGGATCGGATCACTATATCATATAGCTGCCATACAAACGACCGATATGAAAACAAGTCTTTGTATGGAAAATTTTTTTGTTTTCCAACCTATTGCAACCGAATTCAACATTTATTTATTTGACATAGCCATACACGATTTGTGAAAGTTTGGTCCGGATCGGACCACTATATCATATAGCTGCCATACAAACGACCGATATGAAAACAAGTCTTTGTATGGAAAATTTTTTTGTTTTCCAACCTATTGCAACCGAATTCAACATTTATTTATTTGACATAGCCATACACGATTTGTGAAAGTTTGGTCCGGATCGGATCACTATATCATATAGCTGCCATACAAACGACCGATATGAAAACAAGTCTTTGTATGGAAAATTTTTTGTTTTCCAACCTATTGCAACCGAATTCAATATTTATTCATTTGACATAGCCATACATGATTTTTGTAAGTTTGATCCGGATCGGATCACTATATCATATAGCTGCCATACAAACGACCGATATGAAAACAAGTCTTTGTATGGAAAATTTTTTTGTTTTCCAACCTATTGCAACCGAATTCAACATTTATTCAACATAGCATACAATTTTTGAAATTTTATCCGATAACTATACAAACCGATATGAAAACAAGTCTTTGTATGGAAAATTTTTTTGTTTTCCAACCTATTGCAACCGAATTCAACATTTATTTATTTGACATAGCCATACACGATTTGTGAAAGTTTGGTCCGGATCGGACCACTATATCATATAGCTGCCATACAAACGACCGATATGAAAACAAGTCTTTGTATGGAAAATTTTTTTGTTTTCCAACCTATTGCAACCGAATTCAACATTTATTCATTTGACATAGCCATACACGATTTTTGTAAGTTTGATCCGGATCGGATCACTATATCATATAGGTGCCATACAAACGACCGATATGAAAACAAGTCTTTGTATGGAAAATTTTGTTGTTTTCCAACCTATTGCAACCGAATTCAACATTTATTTATTTGACATAGCCATACACGATTTGTGAAAGTTTGGTCCGGATCGGATCACTATATCATATAGCTGCCATACAAACGACCGATATGAAAACAAGTCTTTGTATGGAAAATTTTTTTGTTTTCCAACCTATTGCAACCGAATTCAAATTTATTCATTTGACATAGCCATACATGATTTTTGTAAGTTTGATCCGGATCGGATCACTATATCATATAGGTGCCATACAAACGACCGATATGAAAACAAGTCTTTGTATGGAAAATTTTTTTGTTACGAATACAAAATACGATACGAAAACAAGTCTTTATATGGAAAATTTTTTTGTTTTCCAACCTATTGCAACCGAATTCAACATTTATTTATTTGACATAGCCATACACGATTTGTGAAAGTTTGGTCCGGATCGGACCACTATATCATATAGCTGCCATACAAACGACCGATATGAAAACAAGTCTTTGTATGGAAAATTTTTTTGTTTTCCAACCTATTGCAACCGAATTCAAATTTATTCATTTGACATAGCCATACATGATTTTTGTAAGTTTGATCCGGATCGGATCACTATATCATATAGCTGCCATACAAACGACCGATATGAAAACAAGTCTTTGTATGGAAAATTTTTTTGTTTTCCAACCTATTGCAACCGAATTCAACATTTATTCATTTGACATAGCCATACACGATTTTTGAAAGTTTGGTCCGGATCGGATCACTATATCATATAGCTGCCATACAAACGACCGATATGAAAACAAGTCTTTGTATGGAAAATTTTTTTGTTTTCCAACCTATTGCAACCGAATTCAACATTTATTCATTTGACATAGCCATACACGATTTTTGTAAGTTTGGTCCGGATCGGATCACTATATCATATAGCTGCCATACAAACGACCGATATGAAAACAAGTCTTTGTATGGAAAATTTTTTTGTTTTCCAACCTATTGCAACCGAATTCAACATTTATTCATTTGACATAGCCATACACGATTTGTGAAAGTTTGGTCCGGATCGGATCACTATATCATATAGCTGCCATACAAACGACCGATATGAAAACAAGTCTTTGTATGGAAAATTTTTTTGTTTTCCAACCTATTGCAACCGAATTCAACATTTATTCATTTGACATAGCCATACACGATTTTTGAAAGTTTGATCCGGATCGGATCACTATATCATATAGCTGCCATACAAACGACCGATATGAAAACAAGTCTTTGTATGGAAAATTTTTTTGTTTTCCAACCTATTGCAACCGAATTCAACATTTATTTATTTGACATAGCCATACACGATTTGTGAAAGTTTGGTCCGGATCGGACCACTATATCATATAGCTGCCATACAAACGACCGATATGAAAACAAGTCTTTGTATGGAAAATTTTTTTGTTTTCCAACCTATTGCAACCGAATTCAACATTTATTCATTTGACATAGCCATACATGATTTTTGTAAAGTTTGGTCCGGATCGGATCACTATATCATATAGGTGCCATACAAACGACCGATATGAAAACAAGTCTTTGTATGGAAAATTTTTTTGTTTTCCAACCTATTGCAACGAATACAAAATTTATCATGAATAAACAAAGTCTTTATATGGAAAATTTTTTTGTTTTCCAACCTATTGCAACCGAATTCAACATTTATTTATTTGACATAGCCATACACGATTTGTGAAAGTTTGGTCCGGATCGGACCACTATATCATATAGCTGCCATACAAACGACCGATATGAAAACAAGTCTTTGTATGGAAAATTTTTTTGTTTTCCAACCTATTGCAACCGAATTCAACATTTATTCATTTGACATAGCCATACATGATTTTTGTAAGTTTGGTCCGGATCGGATCACTATATCATATAGGTGCCATACAAACGACCGATATGAAAACAAGTCTTTGTATGGAAAATTTTTTTGTTTTCCAACCTATTGCAACCGAATTCAACATTTATTCATTTGACATAGCCATACACGATTTTTGAAAGTTTGATCCGGATCGGATCACTATATCATATAGCTGCCATACAAACGACCGATATGAAAACAAGTCTTTGTATGGAAAATTTTTTTGTTTTCCAACCTATTGCAACCGAATTCAACATTTATTCATTTGACATAGCCATACATGATTTTTGTAAGTTTGATCCGGATCGGATCACTATATCATATAGCTGCCATACAAACGACCGATATGAAAACAAGTCTTTGTATGGAAAATTTTTTTGTTTTCCAACCTATTGCAACCGAATTCAACATTTATTCATTTGACATAGCCATACACGATTTTTGAAAGTTTGATCCGGATCGGATCACTATATCATATAGCTGCCATACAAACGACCGATATGAAAACAAGTCTTTGTATGGAAAATTTTTTTGTTTTCCAACCTATTGCAACCGAATTCAACATTTATTTATTTGACATAGCCATACACGATTTGTGAAAGTTTGGTCCGGATCGGACCACTATATCATATAGCTGCCATACAAACGACCGATATGAAAACAAGTCTTTGTATGGAAAATTTTTTTTTTTCCAACCTATTGCAACCGAATTCAACATTTATTCATTTGACATAGCCATACATGATTTTTGTAAGTTTGATCCGGATCGGATCACTATATCATATAGCTGCCATACAAACGACCGATATGAAAACAAGTCTTTGTATGGAAAATTTTTTTGTTTTCCAACCTATTGCAACCGAATTCAACATTTATTCATTTGACATAGCCATACACGATTTGTGAAAGTTTGGTCCGGATCGGACCACTATATCATATAGCTGCCATACAAACGACCGATATGAAAACAAGTCTTTGTATGGAAAATTTTTTTGTTTTCCAACCTATTGCAACCGAATTCAAATTTATTCATTTGACATAGCCATACATGATTTTTGTAAGTTTGATCCGGATCGGATCACTATATCATATAGCTGCCATACAAACGACCGATATGAAAACAAGTCTTTGTATGGAAAATTTTTTTGTTTTCCAACCTATTGCAACCGAATTCAACATTTATTCATTTGACATAGCCATACACGATTTGTGAAAGTTTGGTCCGGATCGGATCACTATATCATATAGCTGCCATACAAACGACCGATATGAAAACAAGTCTTTGTATGGAAAATTTTTTTGTTTTCCAACCTATTGCAACCGAATTCAACATTTATTCATTTGACATAGCCATACATGATTTTTGAAGTATCCACTAAGTTTGGTCCGGATCGGACCACTATATCATATAGCTGCCATACAAACGACCGATACGAAAACAAGTCTTTATATGGAAAATTTTTTTGTTTTCCAACCTATTGCAACCGAATTCAACATTTATTTATTTGACATAGCCATACACGATTTGTGAAAGTTTGGTCCGGATCATACTACAATATCATATAGCTGCCATACAAACGACCGATATGAAAACAAGTCTTTGTATGGAAAATTTTTTTGTTTTCCAACCTATTGCAACCGAATTCAACATTTATTCATTTGACATAGCCATACATGATTTTTGTAAGTTTGATCCGGATCGGATCACTATATCATATAGGTGCCATACAAACGACCGATATGAAAACAAGTCTTTGTATGGAAAATTTTTTTGTTCCGAA
>JAECWL010000100.1:0-11743 GCA_018150545.1 Drosophila ercepeae | reverse complement strand
CCATGTTGGAGAACAGCGACTCGTGGGAGCGGGGACATAACATCATCAGGGATATGATGAAGCGGGTCCGAGCCGACGAGATGACCAACAGAACTGAAGGCTAATACAGGCGACGTACATCTATAAAAAGTTTCCCATACAAAGACTTGTTTTCATATCGGTCGTTTGTATGGCAGCTATATGATATAGTGGTCCGATCCGACCAATTCTTAAACTTGATCTGCGTGCAACAAAAATTATGATCTGGTAAAAATTTCAAAACGCTAGCTTTAAAACTACTGTCTATTTTTTGCATAGAAACAGACGGACAGACGGACATGGCTGTATCGACTCGGCTGTTGATGCTGATCAAGAATATATATACTTTGTGGGGTCGGAGATGCTTCCTTTAGTGCGTTACACATTTCTGGACAAAATTATAATACCCTTTTTCAAGGGTATAAAAAAACAAGTGAGAAAAGTTATCTTCGGCTTGCCGAAGATGGTATCCCCTTGAAAACAAAAAAATTTTGCATACAAAGCCTTGTTTTTCATATCGGTCGTTTGTATGGCAGCTATATGATATAGAGGTCCGATCCGGACCAAACTTTTGACCAATCATGTATGGATATGTCAAATGAATAAATGTTGAATTCAGTTGCAATAGCTTGGAAAACAAAAAAGTTTCCCTTACAAAGACTTGTTTTCATATCGGTCGTTTGTATGTCAGCTATATGATATAGTGATCCGATCCGAATCAAACTTTCACCAATTATGTACGGCTATGTCAAATGAATAAATGTTGAATTCGGTTGCCATAGGTTGGAAAACAAAAAAGTTTTCCATACAAAGTCTTGTTTTTCATATCGGTCGTTTGTATGTCAGCTATATGATATAGTGGTCTGATCCGGACCAAACTTTCACAAATCATGTGCGGCTATGTCAAATGAATAAATCTTGAATTCAGTTGCAATAGCTTGGAAAACAAAAAAGTTTCCCATACAAAGACTTGTTTTCATATCGGTCGTTTGTATGGCAGCTATATGATATAATGGTCCGATCCGACCGATTCTTAAACTTGATCTGCGTGCAACAAAAATAATGATCTGGTAATAATTTCAAAACGCTAGCTTTAAAACTACTGTCTATTTTTGCATAGAAACAGACGGACAGACGGACATGGCTATATCGACTCGGCTGTTGATGCTGATCAAGAATATATATACTTTGTGGGGTCGGAGATGCTTCCTTTAATGCGTTACACATTGCTGGACAAAATTATAATACCCTTTTTCAAGGGTATAATTAGAACTCAACAAATGTGAATTCTTAAAACAAGAGACAATTTTCTTAGGACATGTTATCACTAAAGACGGTATTAAACCAAACCCGGATAAAATAAAAGCTATAGTAAAGTATCCATTACCAAGAAAAACTAAAGAAATTAAAGCCTAGGACTCACAGGGTATTATAGGAAATTTATACCTAACTATTCTGACATTGCCAAACCCCTGACCAAGTGCCCAAAGAAAGGAGCAACAATAGATATAAACAGTTCAGAATACTTAGAAGCATTCCAAAGGTTAAAACTATTAATCTCTGAAGACCCGATCCTAAAAATACCGAATTTCGAGAGGAAATTTACATTAACAACAGATGCCAGCAATGTAGCTTTAGGAGCTGTTCTATCACAAGACGGACACCCTGTTAGCTACATCAGCAGAACATTAAATGAACATGAAGTCAATTATAGCGCCATAGAAAAAGAATTATTAGCAATAGTTTGGGCCACTAAAACCTTCCGACACTATCTGTTAGGACGACATTTCGAAGTAGCTTCTGACCATCAACCCTTGTGCTGGCTACACAAACTAAAAGAACCTAATTCAAAATTAACAAGATGGAAAATTAGACTTTCGGAATATGACTTCGACATAAAATATAAATAAGGAAAAGAAAATTACGTAGCAGACGCACTTCCTAGAATTAAGATAGAACAAACATTTTTTGGTGAATCTACACAACATAGTGCCGAAGAGGACAGTAACAATTTGATCGGACTATCAGAGAAAGCTATTTATCAATATAAAAGGCAAATCATCTTTACTAAAGGTCCCAATAGTACAGAAATAGAAACTTACTTCAAAAAACAAATTATACACCTTTCTTATGAAGAAATGACCCCCGAAATAGCCAAACGATATCTACTCGATTATTTCTGTTCAAAAAACAGCGCTCTTTACATCGAAAGCGATGCAGATTTCGAAGTAATTCAAAAAGCATATAAGGAGAATTTTCTAGCTTAGCCCGCAACTTTCGCGACTAGGACTATTTAATCGCAAATTACTTAATTACGACAGACTAGAGAACGTTGACAGTAGTAACATATTACAAATTAAAACATCAACCTGGATTAGTACCAATCAAATACTTATCATAGCACACATCCCTATTAAACAAAAAACCGTTCACACCATTAACATAATACCCTACCCAGATAATAACGGATATCAACTCGATCACAACGAAAAAGATACTTATTTTGAAGAACATGGCAAAGTCTATAACCAAAATTGTAAATAACGAATGTATTAAGAACATTATAAAAAGAACTAAACCAATATGCAATTTCATCCCTACAACAGTTAACCAGATAATTAAATATGTAGAGCCAAACAATATCCTTACTTGGAATATAAAAAATATTATTATAGAACAAGATTGCCAAGAAATAAATAAAAATGTAACAATAAACGGCAACAAAATAATAACAATAAAACAATGTAAAATTAAAATAGGAAAAATAACGTTGAACGAAAACCAGCTGAATCCCGAAATAAATCTAACACCATTGTACACACCCATTGAATTAATAAAAATAAAACCAATAGAACATAAAAACATTGTAAATCTAATATCAAATAATAATATTACAGTCTCTATTATCGTATCACTCACATTTTGTATAGTTTGTATCTACTTAAAACTAAAAACAACAAAAACAATTATAGAAACACAAGATACAAACCCAACTGCATTACCAAGATTATATGCGTCAACCCCAATAGAAGCATAAGCTTCCTTTTAAGGGGAGGGCAGTAGCATAATATGCTTCACATATTACGCTTACATAAGCATTGTACATACAATCTTGCACCGCACATACAATCTTGCACATGCATAAACACACGAAACATGAAACCAATTCACATTTTTGCTTACACCTAAGCGCATAATTTGTTGTGCAACCATATCGTTCTTTTTGTACACATATAAAAAACCAAACCCCACAAATATGCTGACTAGACATTTCCGTTTCTCACGACTCACCTCGAGCCGATCAAAACTCTGTACATTTAGTCTTAAGCTGACATTTCTTAAATAAAGACGTTCACCGAAATTGTTCGTGTTTTCGATTTAAAGTTGGTTCAGCGTTGATCTTTGTCTTTGTTATTGACGGATCATTTATTCGACTGACAAAATTAATAACTACGTAAGTATATATAATTAAATACTTGCTTTATTCTTAAGTAAAAAAAATATAATTTTATTTTACCGAATTTTACTTTTACAAGTTATTTATGTTGAAGAACACCGACCGAATTAATTTAGGTCTCAAACTGAACTTACTTATTGATCTAGATTGATTTACGATCAAGCCTCGGTCTCGAGCTCGTTGAATATGGACTTTGGATTTAGAGTCCTAAAATAATTTGGAGAGAGCTTTGGAATTCTTGACTTTGATTTACTCTTGGATTCAAGTGCGTTTGCTCTTGGATACAAGTGCTCTTTGATTTGGTCTTCCGATCTTGTAATCTAATACTTTTGTTTTCGAGTTTGGCGAGTCCGAGCTTCGAGCGTGGGAACGTGACAATGGGGTGAGGACTTAGGCAATAAATGTTTAGTCTACCAGTGGGTGATATGTTTAGTCTACCAGTGGGTGAAATGTTTAGTCTACCAGTGGGTGAGAATGTTTACATCCTGTGTTGGACTTTGGGGTTTTTCTATCTGGTCTTGTCTTGAGGATTCGTATGAAAGTCTGATTCTTATCCAGTATTGACTGAATAGCAAAGGCTAACATAGGGTGTATTGGTTTTATTTATTACATTTGAATAGTGTAGGGTAGTGTAGGGTATATGTGGTATACATGCTATGTGTGTACTTACTATAGGCGTGTGTTTTATGTAGGCATGTGCTAAGTACTTAGGTACTGTGGATATGTTACTCCCCCAACCATTGAATTTGGCCTGTCCTCAGGCAGCTAAATTTGTTTACATCATAATATTGTTTTCTGGTTGAATTTGATCGTTCACATTGATATTATGGTTCGTGTGTTCTTCGTTTTGCTTAGAATATTTTACAATTAATTTCTTAGGTATATTCTTAAATTTATACGCTAAATACAGGGTCAAGCTAATGATTGTAATGATAATTGTAGTGATGCATATAATTTGGAATATACTGTAGTATTTTACATGTGAGTGTATCATCTCTTTAGTTTGCAAATATGCCATAGGCTCTAATTTTGTGAGGTTATTGGTGATATAAACTGCCTGTGTGAAATCTGCTAAACTGTTTGAAATTCATTAATCTGGATTGTACAATTTTTAATTTTTATAATGTTGTTGCCTGATACTATAATCTTGTTATCTTGATTTATTATTGTCTCTGGTAGATTCCAGATAATTAGAATATTTGGTTCTATGTAATTTATTTGAAAATTTTTGTGAGTTTTCGTATATTTACACTGAGTTGGTTCCTGTTTAATAATTCCAACTATACATTTGTCAAATATTAACTTTTCTGTATCTTTTTGATATAATTGATTATTATGAATGAAGAATTTGTCGAATGCTCGGTTAGAATGTATCCATGTTCGTCTGGTTAAGGTACCGCTATAAAAATCGGATTGTTTGCAATCTCGCTAGGGACATGAGAAATAATTAGGATTTCTTTTGTGTCTGTCTTAAGCCGTGTTGATGTTTTTAGACCCTTGAAAAAGGGTATTATAATTTTGTCCAGAAATGTGTAACGCATTAAAGGAAGCATCTCCAACCCCACAAAGTATATATATTCTTGATAAGATTTTAAAGCTAGCGTTTTGAAATTTTTACCAGATCATTATTTTTGTTGCACGCAGATCAAGTTTAAAAATCGGTCGGATCGGACCACTATATCATATAGCTGTCCTACAAACGATCGATATGAAAACAAGTCTTTGTATGGAAAACTTTTTTGTTTTCCAAGCTATTGGAACCGAATTCAACATTTATTTATATGACATAGCCATACATGTTGCGTAAGTTTGATTCGGATCGAAGCGCTATATCATATAGCTGCTATACAAACGACCGATATGAAAACAAGTCTTTGTATGGACATCAATACAAAATAAGAAGATTTGATTTCCTCTTTAGGATTAAATCCTTAAATTCCGCATAAGTGAGTATATCAACTAGTTTCTGCGTACATCTCAACAGTTTCGTGAAATTGTTGGGGCTTATGATTTCGGTGAAGGCCCTTTGGAAAATCAGAAAGTCACTATCATTAGGGAAGAATATTGCGCTTTTCGTTGTGCACACATATTCCTTAATAATGATTTTAGCGAGTTCAAGTGTCATTTCTTTGTAGGTTTTTTTCATTTTTAACTTCTGGAAGAAATGGTTAACACTTGTTGTATCACTATGGCCCTTTTCTATCTCTATTTGTCTAGAGAAGAAATTGATTGGTCGCTCAGTTATTGATATGTAGTTCAAATTATCTTCGGCTGCACTGTGTACCGTTTCATTTGCTATCGGCAACCTCACCAAGCATGGCTTCTTCGATTTTTGTGCGGGAAAGAGCATCCGGAAGATATTTGATCTTGTAATCGAATTCATTCAACTTTATGTTTCACCTTTGCAACTTCATGTTTGGCTCCTTGATATAATTAAGCCATACCATAGGTTTGTGATCACTTAATATTTCAAATGGCCTTCCGAATAGGTATGACCTGAAATATTTTGTCGCCCAAACTATAGCTAATAATTCTTTTTCAATAGTAGCATAGTTAATTTCGTGTTCGTTCAGCGTTCTGCTGGCATAACAAATGGGCTTATGGTTTTGTGATAGTACTGCACCAAAGGCTACGTTAGTCGCATCAGTTTTTAGGGAAAAGGATTTTGAAAAATCAGGCAAGATTAAAATCGGATCTGATGTTATCAAAACCTTTAGTCTTTCAAATGACTCGATGTAATCTTTGCATATGGTATCGATTACCGCACCGTTCTTCAGCTTAAGGGTCATAGCATTAACTATTTTCGTAAAATTGGGGATGAATTTGCGATAGAACCCACATAACCCCAAAAATGAATTAATTTTTTTAGGTGTTTTAGGTAATGGAAAATTTGTGATTGCATTCGTTTTATTTGGATTACGTCTGATGCCATTAGTAGTTACAACATGTCCCAAGAAATCGGTTTCTTTTTTCATTAACTCACATTTGTCTAACTGCAATTTTAAATTGGAATCCCTGAGCTTTCCAAAGACTTTACTTAAAGACAAGATGTGTTCTTCCAATGAAGTGGAGTAAATTATAATGTCATCTAAGTAAACAATGCAATCTTGATAGATTAAATCTTCTAAAAGATTGTTCATGCATCTCTGAAATGTTGCAGGGGCATTTTTCAGACCAAAGAGGCTGATAATTGAGGGGGTTATTTTGCCTACCCTGATTTAAATCATTTCTGAATGTGTGATAATTTTCCCTCTGATTAGCAGGAATAGGACGAGTCGAGTTTTGGGTTTGATTAATATTTGTGTTCGGATTCTGGGTTGGAGTGTTAAAATTTTGGCTTGTAGAGGGATAATAGTTATTATAATTATGGTGTCTATTGTTTCGTATCTTTGGTTGTTTCTTTGATTTCCACTACCTCTATTCTTCCTCTTCTTCCGATTTTCTGAAATATTAATCTTCTGGATTAGCGTCATAATTTCCTAGCTCCATTGTAGCTTGTTTTAACTTTGGGATAGTGTCAATATCCTTACGCGGTAACGACATGTACATTCTATCTGGCAATTGTCTATTAATTGTTGCTTTGATGGTTCTTTTTAACATTTCTGTATAGTTAGTTTACTGACAGGGTCAACCTCTCATTCAAGTTTGTCATAATTGTTCCTATATTGCACCTCAAGAATTTCGATAAACTTACTCATGCTACCAGGGTATGGTGTTTCTTCCAGCTGCTTTACCAGAGTCACATAAGGCCTGTGATCCTTGAAGGACATAGCTAGTGCTGCTCTCATATCCATCCATGTTGTTGCGTTAGCCTGGATAACGGCTTCCAATGCTGAGTCCACAAGTACCCGTCTTACTGCTCCATAGATAACATGAGCTTGTCGAGCGTCCTGAGTAGGGTATTAGCTAAGCAGTTGCTCAATTTGACTGATGAATCCAGATAGTTTGCCAGGTGTGCCATCGTAATAATGCAGTTCCTTTATTTGAGCCAATACTTGGTTGCGGAGGGCTTGCCATTATTGTGTTTTTTGTAATTGTTCGATGTACGGAATTTAAGTGTTAATGGATTTTGAGTTTTTGTTAAATCTCCGGAATTAAAAATTAAATTTAAATTTTGTTTCCGACCGCACGGATTTTTTTTTGATTTGCAGATTGTTTCTGACCACACGGGTTATTTTTGTTTTTTATTTTGAATACTACTTGCACGTAGATTCTGCTGCGTATCACAATTTAGAATCGCTGCTTTTAATTCGCTGGTTTAGGATATAGCGTATCCTTCACTTAACCAGTACCGTATTAAAGGACTCTTTAATTAATTGATCCTACCGACTGCGCCAATTAAATACTTGCTTTATTCGTAAGTAAAAAAATATAATTTTATTTTACCGAATTTTACTTTTACAAGTTATTCATGTTGAAGAACACCGACCGAATTAATTTAGGTCTCAAACTGAACTTAACTAATTGATCTGGATTGATTTATGATCAAGCCTCGGTCTCGAGCTTTTTGAATATGGACATTGGATTTAGAGTCCTAAAAGAATTTGGAGAGGGCTTTGGAGTTCTTGACTTTTATTTATTCTTGGATTCAAGTGCGTTTGCTCTTGGATACAAGTTGTCGCGGATCGATCGGTGTAATCGATAGGCGTAGTCCCTATTTTCGTGATTGTGACAGGATTTAGTAGATAAATGTGTGCGGGCACACTGTCGGCCGCCATCGGAAGCCGCGAAAAACTTAGCGTGCATTGTCGCACGAGAGTTTGAAGGGCAAACTGCGGTAAGATAGGATTATAATAATTTATGTTGAATAACCTTAAAAAACGATTATAGAATAAAACGAGCTACTACTGACGGAAGAGTCTTTCCTTTCCTTCGGGATCCAAAGGGGGTAGCCGTTGAAGGCAACTCCACACGAGCGACGACATCTTTTATTCGCACTCCGAGGGAGACTGCAAGGGCAACTTGCGCTGGAATGACAGCTTAGACGGCCAGTTAAAGAGTTGCTAGGAGCTGGAGTGACGGTTTAGGCGGCCAGCGTGAGGATTTGTGAGCGCAGCCAGCGGTCACAAGGCGCAAGGAGCGCCAAGCATCGACGGCCGCAGCCAGCGGCCACGAGGTGTCGGAGACGCCATTTTGGAGCGCGCACAGGCGCCGCCATATTGAAGCTGGGGAAGATGCAGCATTCCCCCAGGAAGAGTGCCCGGCTGAATGGAGGGGAAGCCACCCCCATAACAACGAGAGCGGATCAGAAGAGTGGAGCAAGAACCCGGCCGCGGGTGAATATCACGGCGGCGACGATTTCTTGCCCGGCCACTACGGCGACTGCAGTAGCTTCCCAAACTAGAAGTACTGCCGTCACAGCTGCGAGCCCAGCGCCGGAGATGAACCAGCCCCTCACGTTGGATCTCATGGAGAGAATCGCAGCGTTGAAGAAGGAGCTGGAACAAGTTAAAGCCCTGCGAAGTGTGAGCACCGTAAATTGCGCGCCAATCGCAGTTGGCCCAAGCGCAGTTATGGCCAACGGTGGAGCGTCGAGTCGGCCGCCATCTTGGAGCGGCCCGCCATTAGCCACATCTAACGGAGAGGCCTTACATAACGGGGTCGGGTCGGTGCCCTATAACGGTGACGGCGCGAGCGGTGCGGCATGCACGCTGACGCCATCTTGGAGGGGACCAAGATGTGGAGCCACTATGTGCAACAAGCACTGCGCAGCCAGCGCATGGATTCGTGCTACCGGGCGTGAGCGTCCACAATGTGGCAACAGCATCGCCATTTGTTGGATCCTACGCCGCGATGACGCCGAATGGAACCCAGGGAGCATATGGGCCAAGGAAGCTTCCGGACTTGCCTGCATTTGGAGGGCACGCCGAGGAGTGGCCGATCTTCAACTGTGCGTTCGTGAAGACGACCCGAGCGTACAATTGCACGAATTCAGAGACCAACCAGAGACTGCTGAAGGCGCTGAAGGATGAAGCCCGTGAGACAGTGAAGGCGCTACTAATTCATCCAGGGAATGTCAGCGCCGTGATGGAGCAGCTGCGCTTTAGGTTCGGCCGACCGGAGCAGCCTATACGCAGCCAGCTGACCAGCGTTCGAGAGGCGCAGCCAATTTCGGAGCACAATTTGGCGAAGATCATTCCTTTCGCTACCCGAGTGAGTAACCTCGCGGCCTTCTTGCAGTCAGCGAAGGCGGAGCAGAACCCAACCCTCATAGAGGAGCTTGTGGCCAAGCTTCTTATGAGCAAGCGAGTGGACTGGGCCAGGCATGCTGCAACGATTGTGCCCTTTCCCACTGTTGTCCACTTCAGCGCATGGCTACAGGAGTATACAAACGTGGTGTGCACGGTTTTGGACGTCGAGGGAAAGGAGCCGAGGCGTCGAGTACTGCATGCGAGCATCGACCATAACGAAGGCGATCAACATGATGATCGTCATAGAGGTTGTCACATCTGTGGAGGACAACATGGAATCACGAGTTGCAGAGAATTCGTTAAAGCTTTGCCGCCGGGAAGGTGAAGGATTGTGAAGAGCCACCGACTCTGCTTTACATGCCTACGAAGCTGGTACATCGCTAGATCCTGCTATATGCGAGGTGAATGCCAGATCAATGAATGCCGAATGATGCCGACCGTCTGATGCCGACCGTCTGCTACATGGCGCGGACGAGGAGCGCAGGCCGCAGCAGCGAGGTGGTTTCAGACGCCACGGAGGGAACCAGCAGCCAGCAGTTCCCAGACGCAGCCCAGCCAGGATGCATTCGGTGCGAGATGGTCACAGGGACCAAGAGGGGAACCAGCAGCCAGCAATTCCCAGAAACAGCCTGGAGAGAGGAGCTCCGCGTGAAGCGGGAGCGCCCATGCAGAGGAATTTGAGCTGCGTCGACGCCGAAGGAGGCCGCCTACTGTTCCGTATACTGGCAGTTACGCTGTACGGAGCTGGGCGGAAAGTGGATACGTATGCGCTTCTAGATGATGGATCCTCCGTCACGATGATCGATGCCGAGCTGCGAAGAGATCTTGGAGTGCAAGGAGAGCGTCGTCAGCTAAATATCCAATGGTTTGGAGGTAGGGCAACCAGAGAGCCTATCAACGTGGTGAGTTTAAAGATAAGCGGAGTTGGAAAGCTCACTCGCCACGTATTGAGAAACGTGTATGCCATTTCGAGCCTGAGTCTGCCGATGCAGACATTGAGTAAACAGGATGTCCAAGGCGTGAATAGGGATGCCGATGAAGCCCTACAGCAATGCGGTTCCGAAGCTGCTCATCGGCCTGGATCACGGACATCTCGGATTGCCATTTAGAATGAGGCGGTTCGCTAGAGAGGGAATGTACGCGGCCGCACCCGAGCTGGGCTGGGTTGTGTTTGGGCCTGTAAGTGGGCAATTCACTACGCCATCACCGAGGTCCTGTCTACTTGCCGTGTCAGTGGATGACGATGGAACAGATGGTGGAGGACTACTTCGACATGGAGAACTTTGGAGTGACGCCCGCGCCACAGGTCGCAGCCAGCGACGATGTGCGGGCACAAAGTATGCTTGAATACACCACGGTGAGAGTGGGGCGTCGCTACCAGACGGGATTACTCTGGAAGGACGAAGACGTTGTGCTGCCACAGAGCTACGAGATGGCGTACAAGAGGCTGGTCAACGTAGAGAAGAAATTGAAGCGCAATGAGCCGTTGGCGCAGGAATATGATCGGATTATAAAGGATTACGTGTCTAAAGGATACGCAAGGAGGCTACACCCGGATGAGGTCGCGGTGAGGAGCGACCGGTTATGGTACTTGCCACATTTTGGTGCCGAAAACCCCAACAAGCCCGGTAAGGTACGGCTTGTGTTTGACGCTGCAGCCAAAGTTGGAGGAATCTCGCTAAATTCGGAGCTGGACAAAGGGCATCAGCATTTTAAGCCCTTGGCAGCTGTGCTATTTCATTTCAGAGGCAGGTCAGGTCTGCGGTGACATCAAGGAGATGTTCCACCATGTGCTGATCCGACCCGAGGAAAGATGTTCCCAACGTTTCCTTTGGAAAGATGGCGACGACAAGAGAGATCCGGATATCTATGAGATGAACGTAATGACGTTTGGAGCAGCATGCTCGCCGAGCGCTGCACATTACGTGAAGACCGTGAATGCCCTGAAGTTTCGGGACTCGGATCCGCGAGCAGTCAAGGCTATCACCTACTACCATTATGTCGATGACTATGTGGACAGTTTCGCTACAGAGAGCGCGGCTATAAGCGTATCTACCCCAGTGAAGGATATACATGC
>JAECWL010000099.1:0-5000 GCA_018150545.1 Drosophila ercepeae | reverse complement strand
TCTGTCTCTGTCTCTTGTCTCTGTCTCTGTCTCTGTCTCTGTCTCTGTCTCTTGTCTCTGTCTCTGTCTCTGTCTCTTGTCTCTGTCTCTGTCTCTGTCTCTGTCTCTGTCTCTGTCTCTGTCTCTGTCTCTGTCTCTGTCTCTGTCTCTGTCTCTGTCTCTGTCTCTGTCTCTGTCTCTGTCTCTGTCTCTGTCTCTGTCTCTGTCTCTGTCTCTGTCTCTGTCTCTGTCTCTGTCTCTGTCTCTGTCTCTGTCTCTGTCTCTGTCTCTGTCTCTGTCTCTGTCTCTGTCTTTGTCTCTGTCTTTGTCTCTGTCTCTGTCTCTGTCTCTGTCTCTGTCTCTGTCTCTGTCTCTGTCTCTGTCTCTGTCTCTGTCTCTGTCTCTGTCTCTGTCCTGTCTCTGTCTCTGTCTCTGTCTCTGTCTCTGTCTCTGTCTCTGTCTCTGTCTCTGTCTCTGTCTCTGTCTCTGTCTCTGTCTCTGTCTCTGTCTCTGTCTCTGTCTCTGTCTCTGTCTCTGTCTCTGTCTCTGTCTCTGTCTCTGTCTCTGTCTCTTGTCTCTGTCTCTGTCTCTGTCTCTGTCTCTGTCTCTGTCTCTGTCTCTGTCTCTGTCTCTGTCTCTGTCTCTGTCTCTGTCTCTGTCTCTGTCTCTGTCTCTGTCTCTGTCTTGTCTCTGTCTCTGTCTCTGTCTCTGTCTCTGTCTCTGTCTCTGTCTCTTGTCTCTGTCTCTGTCTCTGTCTCTGTCTCTGTCTCTGTCTCTGTCTCTGTCTCTGTCTCTGTCTCTGTCTCTGTCTCTGTCTCTGTCTCTGTCTCTGTCTCTGTCTCTGTCTCTGTCTCTGTCTCTGTCTCTGTCTCTGTCTCTGTCTCTGTCTCTGTCTCTGTCTCTGTCTCTGTCTCTGTCTCTGTCTCTGTCTTTGTCTCTGTCTCTGTCTCTGTCTCTGTCTCTGTCTCTGTCTCTGTCTCTGTCTCTGTCTCTGTCTCTGTCTCTGTCTCTGTCTCTGTCTCTGTCTCTGTCTCTGTCTCTGTCTCTGTCTCTGTCTCTGTCTCTGTCTCTGTCTCTGTCTCTGTCTCTGTCTCTGTCTCTGTCTCTGTCTCTGTCTCTGTCTCTGTCTCTGTCTCTGTCTCTGTCTCTGTCTCTGTCTCTGTCTCTGTCTCTGTCTCTGTCTCTGTCTCTGTCTCTGTCTCTGTCTCTGTCTCTGTCTCTGTCTCTGTCTCTGTCTCTGTCTCTGTCTCTGTCTCTGTCTCTGTCTCTGTCTCTGTCTCTGTCTCTGTCTCTGTCTCTGTCTCTGTCTCTGTCTCTGTCTCTGTCTCTGTCTCTGTCTCTGTCTCTGCCTCTGTCTCTGTCTCTGTCTCTGTCTCTGTCTCTGTCTCTGTCTCTGTCTCTGTCTCTGTCTCTGTCTCTGTCTCTGTCTCTGTCTCTGTCTCTGTCTCTGTCTCTGTCTCTGTCTCTGTCTCTGTCTCTGTCTCTGTCTCTGTCTCTGTCTCTGTCTCTGTCTCTGTCTCTGTCTCTGTCTCTGTCTCTGTCTCTGTCTCTGTCTCTGTCTCTGTCTCTGTCTCTGTCTCTGTCTCTGTCTCTGTCTCTGTCTTTGTCTCTGTCTCTGTCTCTGTCTCTGTCTCTGTCTCTGTCTCTGTCTCTGTCTCTGTCTCTGTCTTTGTCTTTGTCTCTGTCTCTGTCTCTGTCTCTGTCTCTGTCTCTGTCTCTGTCTCTGTCTCTGTCTCTGTCTCTGTCTCTGTCTCTGTCTCTGTCTCTGTCTCTGTCTCTGTCTCTGTCTCTGTCTCTGTCTCTGTCTCTGTCTCTGTCTCTGTCTCTGTCTCTGTCTCTGTCTCTGTCTCTGTCTCTGTCTCTGTCTCTGTCTCTGTCTCTGTCTCTGTCTCTGTCTCTGTCTCTGTCTCTGTCTCTGTCTCTGTCTCTGTCTCTGTCTCTGTCTCTGTCTCTGTCTCTGTCTCTGTCTCTGTCTCTGTCTCTGTCTCTGTCTCTGTCTCTGTCTCTGTCTCTGTCTCTGTCTCTGTCTCTGTCTCTGTCTCTGTCTGTCTCTGTCTCTGTCTCTGTCTCTGTCTCTGTCTCTGTCTCTGTCTCTGTCTCTGTCTCTGTCTCTGTCTCTGTCTCTGTCTCTGTCTCTGTCTCTGTCTCTGTCTCTGTCTCTGTCTCTGTCTCTGTCTCTGTCTCTGTCCCTGTCTCTGTCTCTGTCTCTGTCTCTGTCTCTGTCTCTGTCTCTGTCTCTGTCTCTGTCTCTGTCTCTGTCTCTTGTCTCTGTCTCTGTCTCTGTCTCTGTCTCTGTCTCTGTCTCTGTCTCTGTCTCTGTCTCTGTCTCTGTCTCTGTCTCTGTCTCTGTCTTGTCTCTGTCTCTGTCTCTGTCTCTGTCTCTGTCTCTGTCTCTGTCTCTGTCTCTGTCTCTGTCTCTGTCTCTGTCTCTGTCTCTGTCTCTGTCTCTGTCTCTGTCTCTGTCTCTGTCTCTGTCTCTGTCTCTGTCTTTGTCTTTGTCTCTGTCTCTGTCTCTGTCTCTGTCTCTGTCTCTGTCTCTGTCTCTGTCTCTGTCTCTGTCTCTGTCTCTGTCTCTGTCTCTGTCTCTGTCTCTGTCTCTGTCTCTGTCTCTGTCTTGTCTCTGTCTCTGTCTCTGTCTCTGTCTCTGTCTCTGTCTCTGTCTCTGTCTCTGTCTCTGTCTCTGTCTTTGTCTCTGTCTCTGTCTCTGTCTCTGTCTCTGTCTCTGTCTCTGTCTCTGTCTCTGTCTCTGTCTCTGTCTCTGTCTCTGTCTCTGTCTCTGTCTCTGTCTCTGTCTCTGTCTCTGTCTCTGTCTCTGTCTCTGTTCTGTCTCTGTCTCTGTCTCTGTCTCTGTCTCTGTCTCTGTCTCTGTCTCTGTCTCTGTCTCTGTCTCTGTCTCTGTCTCTGTCTCTGTCTCTTGTCTCTGTCTCTGTCTCTGTCTCTGTCTCTGTCTCTGTCTCTGTCTCTGTCTCTGTCTCTGTCTCTGTCTCTGTCTCTGTCTCTGTCTCTGTCTCTGTCTCTGTCTCTGTCTCTGTCTCTGTCTCTGTCTCTGTCTCTGTCTCTTGTCTCTGTCTCTGTCTCTGTCTCTGTCTTTGTCTCTGTCTCTGTCTCTGTCTCTGTCTCTGTCTCTGTCTTGTCTCTGTCTCTGTCTCTGTCTCTGTCTCTGTCTCTGTTCTGTCTCTGTCCTGTCTCTGTCTCTGTCTCTGTCTCTGTCTCTGTCTCTGTCTCTGTCTCTGTCTCTGTCTCTGTCTCTGTCTCTGTCTCTGTCTCTGTCTCTGTCTCTGTCTCTGTCTCTGTCTCTGTCTCTGTCTCTTGTCTCTGTCTCTGTCTTTGTCTCTGTCTCTGTCTCTGTCTCTGTCTCTGTCTCTGTCTCTGTCTCTGTCTCTGTCTCTGTCTCTGTCTCTGTCTCTGTCTCTGTCTCTGTCTCTGTCTCTGTCTCTGTCTCTGTCTCTGTCTCTGTCTCTGTCTCTGTCTCTGTCTCTGTCTCTGTCTCTGTCTCTGTCTCTGTCTCTGTCTTGTTCTGTCTCTGTCTCTGTCTCTTGTCTCTGTCTCTGTCTCTGTCTCTGTCTCTGTCTCTGTCTCTGTCTCTGTCTCTGTCTCTGTCTCTGTCTCTGTCTCTGTCTCTGTCTCTGTCTCTGTCTCTGTCTCTGTCTCTGTCTCTCTGTCTCTGTCTCTGTCTCTGTCTCTGTCTCTGTCTCTGTCTCTTGTCTCTGTCTTTGTCTCTGTCTCTGTCTCTGTCTCTGTCTCTGTCTCTGTCTCTGTCTCTGTCTCTGTCTCTGTCTCTGTCTCTGTCTCTGTCTCTGTCTCTGTCTCTGTCTCTGTCTCTGTCTCTGTCTCTGTCTCTGTCTCTGTCTCTGTCTCTGTCTCTGTCTCTGTCTCTGTCTCTGTCTCTGTCTCTGTCTCTGTCTCTGTCTCTGTCTTGTCTCTGTCTCTGTCTCTGTCTCTGTCTCTGTCTCTGTCTCTGTCTCTGTCTCTGTTCCCTGTCTCTGTCTCTGTCTCTGTCTCTGTCTCTGTCTCTGTCTCTGTCTCTGTCTCTGTCTCTGTCTCTGTCTCTGTCTCTGTCTCTGTCTCTATCTCTGTCTCTGTCTCTGTCTCTGTCTCTGTCTCTGTCTCTGTCTCTGTCTCTGTCTCTCTTGTCTTTGTCTCTGTCTCTGTCTCTGTCTCTGTCTCTGTCTCTGTCTCTGTCTCTGTCTCTGTCTCTGTCTCTGTCCCTGTCTCTGTCTCTGTCTCTGTCTCTGTCTCTGTCTCTGTCTCTGTCTCTGTCTCTGTCTCTGCCTCTGTCTCTGTCTCTGTCTCTGTCCCTGTCTCTGTCTCTGTCTCTGTCTCTGTCTCTGTCTCTGTCTCTGTCTCTGTCTCTGTCTCTGTCTCTGTCTCTGTCTTTGTCTCTGTCTCTGTCTCTGTCTCTGTCTCTGTCTCTGTCTCTGTCTCTGTCTCTGTCTCTGTCTCTGTCTCTGTCTCTGTCTCTGTCTCTGTCTCTGTCTCTGTCTTTCTCTTTGTCTCTGTCTCTGTCTCTGTCTCTGTCTCTGTCTCTGTCTCTGTCTCTGTCTCTGTCTCTGTTTCTGTCTCTGTCTCTGTCTCTGTCTCTGTCTCTGTCTCTGTCTCTGTCTCTGTCTCTGTCTCTGTCTCTGTCTCTGTCTCTGTCTCTGTCTCTGTCTCTGTCTCTGTCTATGTCTCTGTCTCTGTCTTGTCTCTGTTTGTCTTGTCTCTGTCTCTGTCTCTGTCTCTGTCTCTGTCTCTGTCTCTGTCTCTGTCTCTGTCTCTGTCTCTGTCCCATCTGTCTCTGTCTCTGTCTCTGTCTCTGTCTCTGTCTCTGTCTCTGTCTCTGTCTCTGTCTCTGTCTCTGTCTCTGTCTCTGACTCTGTCTCTGTCTCTGTCTCTGTCTCTGTCTCTGTCTCTGTCTCTGTCTCTGTTCTGTCTCTGTTCTGTCTCTGTCTCTGTCTCTGTCTCTGTCTCTGTCTCTGTCTCTGCCCTTGTCTCTGTCTCTCTGTCTTGTCTCTGTTCTGTCTCTCTGTCTCTGTCTCTGT